>JAIPRL010001367.1:0-85582 GCA_025469235.1 Pemphigus obesinymphae | reverse complement strand
AGTAAAGATAATGAAATCAAGTTCATTGACAAAGTTATAGAACATTTTTCTAAAAATAAACGCAATTTAATTTTTATGTTTAATGATTAGATAATAAGAAAATGTAATATTGTAAAAATAATATAATATAAATTTATAAAATAAAATATCTTATATATGGTTTTTGGTTTATGACGTTAATTTCGCCCCCCCCCCTGAGTTTTCTTAGATGGACGCCCTTGATTGCAAACATTTTACCCGAATACCTCTCAATCCGAGGCGTTATTTATGGTACAGCCCGTATGGTGTAAGTACGTGCATATAAAATATAGAAAAAAAAGCAGCAATACTTTTTTCAAAAAAAAATAAATATCACTAAAACATTGGCATGCTTCAAAAATTTTTAAGTATTTGTTCTAGTATTAAACTATATTAATTTACTCCGAAAAATCATTCCTGACAATGTTTGGTCAACCACGAAATTACCCGTAGGTAGGTAATTTGTATATATACGTGTATGTATATAGGTATATTGACATGATTAAAATTAAATTTTAAGATACCTAAAAGTAACGATATAAATTTCATATCCATATAAATTATAATATATATTTGTACACTTATTGTATGAAAAAAATAAAATCAGAAAGTGCAACTAGGATCGATTCGACGAGTATAATAAAACTTTAAACTAGGATTATTTTTGATTAATCATTATAATATTTACAATTCCTGAATTTCTTGAATATTTTTAGAAATTTGACATATAATCTATATTAATCTTACAAAAATGTTCGATCCATTATTCATTCGATGGCTTAAAAATCCATAATATCAAAAGCTTATTCTCATGAGGCCGTTGCTATACTATAAGTCACTGTTTATGCGAGAAACATGATTCGAAAGATGCATATTTTTAGGAAATTGAATTATTTTAGAGTATAACAAACGCCTATACAGAAATTTAAGATCACAAGATAATCTAAATTTTTACATGGCTGATTTTCCATAAAATTATTGTTTGTCGAGTTACAAAACTTATAAAAAAAAAATGCTGGAAAATTCAAAATCTTATGACTTGACTTCTAAC
Source organism: Pemphigus obesinymphae (assembly GCA_025469235.1). NCBI lineage: Eukaryota > Metazoa > Arthropoda > Insecta > Hemiptera > Aphididae > Pemphigus > Pemphigus obesinymphae. The sequence goes on along the minus strand of JAIPRL010001367.1, from coordinate 84,513 downwards.
TTAACTTATTGAAAATGGCCAAAGTAAAAATATGTATTATTACGGTATTTACATTTATATAGACTATCAGACATTTAAATCGCTTACATACTTCCTAGAAAAATGTATATCTTCCGAAAATTATTGTTTTACCACATTTTCAATAATTATTAATTATTATGCAAAAATAAACAATTTTATTGACGTAGGACTACTTATATATTACTTTGAAATGCATTTATTTCATACCAATCCTTATAGATTATTTTTATTTTTCTTAAAATGTCCATAAAATTGTCTATATATTATAATACCTTAAAAATAAATATATAACATCGTCATAAGAATACAACAATTATATTTTATTTATAAGTATTTAACCCCCAAAACTGTATACCAAAAAATCAAATAATTAATTTGCAATTAATTAATTCTACCATGTTCTATGAATTGTTAGAAAGCATAAAAAATCTTATTTTCAAAATTGTATTTAAACTAGGTATAATAGAAAATACAATTTCAAATACAATTGAAAAAACTAGCATACAATTATATAGTTTAAGTTCTCATCTTCCTATTAGTACCAAAATCGTTAACCTACGATAATTATAGGTAGAATATGTAATATTGGATGTGTGTGAAGGTGTTTTCGCCGTTTTGAACGTGTACATAACATATTCTTAAGAGGATAACGCAACACTAACGTAAAAATCAACTTAAAAGCTGTGGACTTTGGAAAGTCCAATTTCAGTTCTAAAAAAGTTTTGAATTTATCGATTTATCTACTATAGGAACATTATAGGTAAAAATCGATTTAAGTGATTTAAAAAATTGGACATGTTATTTATCATTAAAAATTGTGTTTTATAAATATGATAATATTTTAGTATTTAATATTAAAGAAAAATATTTTGATCGATCCCTAGAAGATAGGCCGAAAAATTTAAATCTATTTTCAGATTTTAAATCCAATTTTCCCAAAGTTCCACAATTTTGTCTAGCTTATATAGGCTGTTCGATGGAAATATCGTGTACAACAATAAAAAGTGATGTAGGGATACGAGGCTATTTTAGATTAATTTTGAAATGTACTTAAATATACTTAAATAATCTAAAACCCGATATTTAAGGGATTGTATATAGGAAATTTTTAAGAAAATAATTTAAAAATAGACCTGTGCCAATGCAATTTGTACAACAAAAACAATACGATTAAATGTTGTGTAATCGCGATATTTGTTAAAATACAATATTACTCAATTCAAATGTGTAACTTTAAAAGAACGTAGAAACAAAATTGTATACCATCGTTCGAAAGATAAGTTAAACTATGTTTTATTAGAAGCCGATTTTTAAAAATCGTATTAACTAACCAAAAATATAAAAAAAAAAGGCGTATTTGATAAATATCCATCCAATTGTATAAAATATAAAAATAAAACATAATATTAAGTATCTATTTCCAGCGAAACATCGAAAAAGTTTTCATCTTATAATATTATTTATGTCTCAATGTTTATTATAGACATTTGAGTTACGAAAATTTGTTAACTTGCCGTCCTCTTAAATGTATTATTCATAGTTACTAGGAACTAGGAAGATAGAAAAAAATCAATGAATGACGTATCTACGTCAATACTTGCATATGTATATTAATCTGATTTGGACAGTAACTTTTTGGACCGAGGAAACTGACGGAAAAGAGTCACTTACTTTCCATGGCTTGAAATTGGTATCGAAAATTGGATTTTCAGTAATGGCATGATAAAAAATTAATTAAATTGAAAAATAGTATAACTTTTTCCATATTGAAATTAAATGTATTCAGGGGATATTATCGATAATTGATGTACGTAATATGTTAAATATATAATAATTATAATAATATGCTCTATTGTAGTATATACTCGTATTAGCCGTAAAGATCATTAATGGAATGATAAATTATGATTAGTCAGATTACTATAAGTATAGTATTATGTTATAAGGTATATATTACACTATTACAGTAGTATTAAAATCATATCGTAATAAAAATTAAAATCCATTGTAAAAAATAAAGTTATTTTGTTTAGAGATTGTATGCACAATTATTTTTCAATTCTATATTGGAGTATACCTATTGCGTACTCCCAAAATGTACGGATTGCCTACCATCCTTTACGTAAATAAAAAAAAATCAATTAAAAAAATGGTCTGGTAATTTAAAATTATATACGAGTTGTATGCTCCCCAAAAATGTCCACATCTCTGGTAAAATAATTAGTAATTCATAAATTTTATTAAAAATTTATCTAGGTATAAACCTAATCTACCTATAATATAATGTAATACATTTAGAGAATTCTCACACAAAAAAACTTTCAAACTTCAGTGATAAGACTTTTATTTTTTAAGTATTGCTTATTTGTTGTCTGTCGAGTTGTCTGTTGAGAACTATTTCAGACTTTGAGTTAATGGTTTGTGATTATTATGGTTATGATAATATTTAAAATTAGGAAGAATATGATCGGGAGGCAATTAATATAAAAATTATCCGTATATTTAAGCTCTGCAGGAGGAAATATTATCGAATAACTTGACAAATTGAGTATGTTAGTTGAAAATATTTTAATATTACTAATATTATACCTAATCTGCAGAGCACAATTTACAAGAATTTTAATTATTATTTGTATAGTATTGTTTTCATTCCAACCGAGTGAATAAACTTATTTAAAATAAACTAGATTAATAAACCTGTGTATGAATTATTAAATCAATAATTAATAATATTATAAATTTAAATTTCTTCAATAATATAATTTGTAACAAAAAATTGAAGTGATCATAGACATTTCAATTTTTATAAGTAGACATAAGTAAATATATACGAGTGTATATGTATATGTATGTATGTATGTATGTATATATATATATATATATATATATGTGTGTGTGTGTGTGTGTGTGTGTGTGTGTTATGTATATCATTACTATATACATAATGAGTACAATGTACATAAATACAAATGTAGGTATACAATTGAACAATAGCAATATATAAATAACCATTCTTTGAATAATTAAATTTGAATCCAAAATTATTAGGGTAGTTTCATTAACATATTTTTTATATTATTTGGAGAAAGTGCTATATTATATTGTTGACTATAATCATTAGTTTAATTAAAAACACAAAATTCCGACGGTTAAGAAAACTAAACCGGTTAAAAATAAAAACGTAAGATTTTTATTACGTACTCGGTCATCACCACCGTATTCCAAGTATATTAAATAATACTATTAAAAATTAAAATACGTACCTTCAATAGTATATAATCAAATTAATATTATTCTAAAAGCACTACATTCCAAAGAATGAAAAAATATGTTTTATCGTTGATACAAATATATTTTTCAAATTGACTACAGATGTGGATAAATAATCGAATGATTATATCTAAATCCATAAATTGTTACTTTATATTACTTAGTAGTTTAGTATCCTCATAGCAATTTATTACTATATATATATGTTACAATATTACTTATGATAGCAATATTACTATCATATGTAATATTGTCAAATGTAAAATGGCGTTTTCAAAAATGGACAGATAAATTGCTTAAATTGAACTACGAGCATTAATTTATTATAAAATATTGAATAATTAAGTTTGAACTTTTAAGTTAATTAATTATTGACTTAACTAGCTATAGTTAAAGTAAAAAGTTAACTTGACAGAAGTTAACTTAAATAAGTTATTCAAAAGGTTAATTTGATGTCCATAGTTTGTATTTTAATATTTTATATCTACATTAAACAATTAATATTTTTCATAATAACGCAATAAACAAAAATAGACTCATACAAAAATTATAACACTTTATTTTTCAGTGTATTATTACCTAGTAGATCCTAATAGTTAACAAATTTTTTTATATAGATACCTGGTACTTTGCACGAATAAAAATTAACTAGATTTTAACTTACTGGCAGCTTTTTTTGATTACATAATTTGTTAAGTTGACAAAACAATTTAAGTGCATTAAAGTAACTACTAACTAGTTACTAGTTAAGAATAACTTACTACCTATATATATATTGATTTTAATGGGTTTAATTACTATATTCTGATGGTACTTTCATAAATATAATTTAAAATTATTTAAATAATTCAAAAGTTCATATATGTCTAAATTGAAACATTAATTGTTTAATAACGTTTTTTTGTAATAAAAAAAAAATTGTAAAACTAAAAATAAAACAAATACTAAATAGCACTCATATATAGTCATATACACATATATTTGTATAATCATTATGTTCAATATATAAGATAGAATAAAATATATCGACACAATTTCTAAAATATACATATTACAGTACATTATTCTATCCATCTATAATATATATATTATACAACGTAGATTGTGAAATGAATGCGAAATTTCTAAAAACTGATTTGCAATTTAAAAATAACGAATGCATTTTATTTAATTAATTTATAATTATAAATAAATTAATTATGAAGTTATATACGGTAGATTTAATTACAACGTTAATAAATATATTCTATGTATATAACAAAATATTATATATAGGTATATACACCGTTTAAAATTTAAATTTAAATTCAAAATTATTAAATATAATTAAATAAAAAAAATCAATTTATATGCCTCACTTCTTTGCACTAAATCGATTTTATTACTTCACAAGTTTATAATATCTGATCTACAACAATATTGTTTGTGGAAATTATCAACATTTTGTTTTTCGAGTCTATAAAAAGAAAAATCTGGTTACAGACTTTTGTTTCAGAAAATGTAATTAAAATTTCTTAAATTCATAGAACACCAACAATTTTTTATTAATTATCAATATTACGAAAGTACTAGAATATCAATCTATATAATATATAATTATTTCAATAGGTAGTACCCATGTGTTGTTCGATAAAATAAAATAATATAGATAAAAATAAAAATAAAATAAATAAATCAATCGGAAAAGAGCTATTCAATAGGTAAATAAGGTGTATAATAAAATGAGGGATTAAAATTTAATGTTCAATTATCTTTTTGTGATTGGCATATTATTTCATACAATTCTATTTCGAGGGCGAAAAAATAAACAAAATGAATTTTGAGAAGAGAAAAAGAACAAGAGAAAATTACTATCGTATACACGATAAAAGTCTCCACACGCACAATCCCACAGAAAACGGTAATCACCAAGTATTATAATAGGTATATTATTTTTCCCGGAACGATTATTATGAATATTACTACAATAATATAAGACAATTTTAAGAGGCGATTAGACTAACATTTTTTTAATACTCATTTATCAATTAGGTATCAAGTAAATTTGCTGCACTATTTGACAGCTAATATCAACTGATTTATCTAGAAATAGAAAAATATACACATTGTATTTAGAATATTATGATGAGGAATCGTGTTGCGGCCTTAGAATTGTCCCGGAAAAATAAAGTTCCTACTGAATTCATAATTGACCGACTGTTATTATATGGTATAAAAATATATAATATAATACAATATTATACAGTCATCGACGTCGTCACAACATTTGTAGATATTTTTTTTCTTTCATATTATTGTAGACGCCATTATAATATTTATAGGATCTGACCTAGTGCTGACAAAAAGCGATAATACGACGATGATAATAAAAAAAATAACAATAGAAGATACATTGTTGCAGCGCGAGCGTGCGGAGGCGGGACTGGGAGAATAATGATGATGACGACGACCGCGAACGAGTATACAAGACGAAATGGAAAAAAGTCGTAATATTCTCAACGGTTAACCGGTTTTCATGTGGACGAAGATAGGTACATATTATATTCTATTTATATATATTTTTTTCTTTCTCGCTCTTACATCTGAACCATGACGGGTGGGCAACCCCGCCCCGTGACCGAGTGCATGTCGTCGTCACCGCCAGCGGCTGTGTCCAGGAACCGGTCCGCGTCCGTCCGACCGTCATCGTATAGTGCAATACAACACAAAGTTTATCTATAATATTATATTAGTACTGAATTATGTGTAACGAAAAATTTTAATAAATAATACCTAATAATAATAATAATAATAATAAACCGGTAAACATGAGCGAAGATACATAACTGTCGTGGGATGCTGTTAATCGAGACCCAAAGGTATATTTTTCAAAATGCATAAATCAGATTCGCCGTGTAAACACAATAAAGCGTTCCCGAGATCATTGTAGGTTCAAACAAGTTTCAAAAAGAAAGTAGAAAAATATTAGCAAAAATATATCACTGATTCCGACAATCTGCAACCTAGAAATTACGTTTTAAATTTGTAAAGATAGATCTCTTACCTACTAATTTTTCCTGGTTATGTAATATAGGTATAATAAAAATGGCTTTACTGAGTCAAATATGTTTTTGTTAAGCGTAAATAAAAACTTTTGAAGGAAAATATTAAGCGCTTTAAAATGTTCATAGAATGAAATTATTGGACACAATCTATAGGTAATACCATAGACATATTATATAATCTAGACTACGGGCACATTTTTTATGGACCCTAATGGCCATTATTTTTATATTTTTATAAATTTCGAGCCGATGGCGACCGGTTTCACCTTGCAACGTCGCCATATTCGAACACCGTCTACATTGGCATACATTTTTTTTATTGTATTACTAACCATACTACCTATACTATCTATTCTAGGGGGATCATAGTCGTTTTTTGCAGAATTATCCCGATTTTGTGGATTGTATCCCGTTGTCCTCATAAACTTTAAACAGGGTGCTTTTTGTCTCGCTTTTGGAAGTGGGGGTTCTGTTTTTTGGTTATTTCCAAACATTTTGGTAGAAAATTGTTGAATGCCGTTTTTTGGCTTATTTACTATTTTCAAACAGATTTATGAACTATTGGTACGAAATTATTGCGATGTTTTGGACCGCGGAAAGTTGGGTGACTTTCAAAACGGACCCTCTCATGGAAACTAGTTGGTGACCCCTGGTCTAGATTTTAGAACCTAGGTACTCTATTGATACTAAAATAATACAGGGATGTAATAAGAGATGTAATTTTACCAATTTATAACATAGATAATATTATACATCGGCATGTTTGCCGTCACGACCTTTTCAGTCCCACTTGTGGTCATTCGATTTTTTTTTTTTACCTACGTATCGGATCACTTGCGGTCATACACAGGGGTTAAAGTGGGGGGGAACGCAGGGGGACTTAGTCCCCTTACCTCTAATAGTAGTTAAAAAGCGTCCACTTTAACAATTTACAATTTCTGAGTAAAATACTCCGGAATGCTCAAATTATAACCAAATATTAATCAATATAATTCAGAATTCCTTTGAAATTAAATCTTATAATTATAGTTTTTTTTTTTATTAAATATTCAAATATATTTTAGTTTTATCAAATGTATTTAATAAAAATCACGACTAAGATAGAATCTTAAGCTGGTCCCATACGACTGGTGTATTTTGCTCACATGCATTGATCGTGTTACTTTAAACTTACTTATAATATACATTTTTATAAATATCTGTTATTTAATGTTAAAAAATATATACTAAAGAAAATACAATTTTTATTCCTAATTAAGTACTTTATAATTGTTTTATTTAAAAATAGATCTTTATTTAATAACGTACAATGAACTTCATACATGTATAAAGCGTGATTTTTTAAGCATGCTCATCCCCACTTTTAAGCGTGTATAATGCTTAAATTTGAATTTCTTCTTGTTCAATTTAAAGTACTTACATTTTTGTGAAATAGCTAATTAAATTTTTATACCATTTTTTATCCGTATGATTTTTTTAGTTTTTTTAGTGTTCTTAAATGGCAACCACCCTTCCTTACTCCTATAACTTTATTATTATGAAAAAATATTCTCTTTCAATATATTACTTTTTTATAAAAAATTATTTATTTCATAAAAATGTGGTATTATTAGTGCTTTAAATGTTATATGAAATAAATTTCAAATTTGTTTATTATTTGCGGTTAAAATTGAGGTGAGCATGCTTAAAAAAAAAATCACTATTTATAATGTATATACATATTACGTACATATACATTATACATATAATAAGATATGGAACGCTTATAATTATATGAGGACATTAGTCTTTGGAATTTTTTTCCATTTTAAGGTCATATATAGCTATGGGATCGAGCATATTATGCCGTTTATAATAAAACACGAATTTTTGTGTATATTAATAAGGTGTTTATAGATGTGTTATGTTATCGAAAGAAGTAAGTATTTACATTTAATCGCATTTAATATTTTAAACTGTTGCTTACTCGATTTGATGTTTCATGGCAAATCGGGGGATATTTATGAATGAAAGTTATCGAACAGTTATGTATGATCGCAAGTGATCCGATACGTAACAAAAAAAATTCGAGTGACCGCAAGACAATTTAGTGGCATCACAAAAAGGCTGTGGCCGCAACTGTGCCGGAATCAGATATATTCGAGGATATATACACTAAGAAAATATTTAAAAGTTTGCATAACGATTATGAAAATATTGACGACTACTAATAAAATATTATAACAAAAATTTCTACCGGTTTATAATCCCGTTTTGCAACCAAAGGAAGAAATATATTATTAATTTATACCCTCCGTCACTACCCCACAATAACGATGAAATACAAATTAATTGTCATCGTTTTTCGATGCTATACCCCCCCCCCTTGTGAACTTTTGTAATTTCATTAAACTTGAATAATACAATAAACATAATTTATATTGTTTAAAATATTTTCAATATAATAAATTATCTGCATCTGAACGAATTGTTCTTATTTTAGAATGTTAAAGTTTTATTTTAAAGACTATTTTTAATGTACCTATATAGTATATATACTATATAAATATATAGGTTATATAAAGTTACCTGTAAGTCGAATAAGTCGAATCACTAATAATTTTTATTATTATTCCAATATTATTCGATTAATGTTTTATATAAACAAAGAACATTTATTTCAAAATCTAAAAATAATGACACCTAAATGATACCTAAATGAATTGTACTAAAAGTCGTCCTCTCAACTCTATCTACTTGTATATTTAATTTGACTTTTTCTTGATAATTTAAACAAAAATATTATTCAAATATAGTAGTCAAATTTAGCCCATAATAGTATTGACATCGTCTTTGATAAAATACCAACGCCAAACGACAACAATGAGATTTGGTATATGTTCTCGTTGCAACGTTTCCGGTTTTAAAAAAAATAACGACCCAGACGAAAATAAATACACAGAATTCGTTTACGTGATCAGAATTTAATTCAAGGTAGTAGCTGGGTAATGTGTGGGTGACCATTTGAGGCAAGTAACATTTTTTCCATAGTGATGACTATAAAATAGAAAAGTCATTATATCAATTAAATTGATTAAAAGGTTTTAATAATTAATATAATTATTAATTTACTATTAACTAAATGTGCACATCACAGTAGCGCAACCAGGATTTTCTTAAGGGAGGGAATCAAGAAAATATTTAGTAAACCACTTTTATGAGGACTTTTAACACCGATTTTTAAAGGGATTACCTGGATTTTTTTATAGGCTATTAAAGAAATTTTTTCTTTTGAAAAATGGAAATCTATGAACTACCACCTATTTATGTTTAGGGTAATTTTAAATGTAAATTATGAGTGGTCCCATAAAGCTATCATTTTTTGTCATTTTTTTATTTTCATGTAATTTCCAAAAAAAAATTAATATTACTTTTGCATTTATCAATTTTACCAACTTGAGAATATCTATCGCAGAAAGATGAAATACAAAATAATTAATTTTAAAGAACAACAGAATTTAACATGCTACATAGCCGATTTTTGATATTATGTAACTAATTTTTATACATGTTATTGGTTATTAAAAAATAAATAAATAAGTATACTGAAAAACGGCTACGCTTGGTATTAAATAAATTTTTTTCGTATCTTAAGATGTTCATAAGTTGATAAAAAAAAAAAAGAAATTGAAATGCGTTTTTTTTTAATTTAAAATATGTTGCGACATTATTTATATTATAAGATCTTTTATAATCACTATTATAGTAATATATTATGAAAAATGTTGAAAAAGTTGACTGTTCTAAATAGATAGCGAAAATTAGTTGGAAATTCATATACCTAAACAATTACTTACTTCCCTCTATTATTTTTTTATATTTGGTACCATATTATATTGAATACTTTATAATTTATCTTATCTTTATAATTTGTAGCTATAAACTTAGTATAGGTACTCTGGTAACTACCAAAAAAATATTTCTTCGTATATTTAAATATAAGTAGGTAATATATTATATAATTTCGTGATATAAATTAAATTCTAGAAACTTTAATACTGTATATATATAAAAAAAAAAATGAAATTTATATTAAAAAATATCGTCAGTTCATAATATGGAAAAAAAAAACTATATTTATGCTTGGCAAAACTCTTTATCATACCGAAATACGTCGTTGATATATTACGTAGGTATCTACATATTAAAAAGGTACCTATATAAAAAGAATTTTGAATCTTTTATAATACCTAGTCATCTCGATATGTAACTGATAAATTATAAAAACAACATAATATTATAATATATTTATATTAGAATAAATAAAATACTGGGTAAAATACCTAGACAATTTATGCGCATATAATATATCTTACATCATACACACATACAATATATTGGTAAATATATGTATTCCTCAATTATTTATTCAAATTTTTATAAATAACAAAGAATGCTTATAATTGCCATTCACTAAAATATAAAATAATGTAATTTTTTTATTAGTTATAAACCGTTTAAGTGAATAAATAGTATACAAATAACTAAGCAGTTGGGTTGTCAAACGACATATTACGATTACTTATGTTATTATTTTACCATTCAAACAACAAACAATGTCACCATTTTATTCCCAAACAAGTAGGTAAAATGAAGTGACAATAAAATTTCATTCAATAATTATAGAAAAGTGATAACATTTTAAAATGCCACAATAAATAAATTAGATACCTATATAGTCTTTATGGATTCTGAAGAAAATTATTTTTGTATTGTACACAATTTAAAATTCTGTTTTTTATTTAGATAATTTTATTTTAAATAGTTTTAAATTTTTTTTATTTTAACAAAAAAAATTCACATTTACGATAACTGATAAATGATAAGCCATGAAGTTTTAAAAGTATAAAATAAATTAAATACTATCTATATAGGTACCTAGTATATACCTCGGTCTATATCAATGCTATTAAAATGGTTTCATAATTTATGGTTCAAATGTAATTGAAATTGTAATGTATGCCTATAATACCTATAATATTATGAGTTATATGAGATAGATACGAATTTAAAATTAAATTCTTCGACGAAATGACAAAAAAAAAAAATACCAAAGTACCTACATAATAGTTAAATGGATATACTTAAATATTGGTATAAATCTACTTTACCGAACACCTTTTTTTTCGATATTTTTTTTAATTGATAGTTCAGTGGCCTAACTTAGAATAAATTTAATACATATTCCGAATACTTCCAAAAAAAGTATTCAAAATACGTAGATATTCGAATACATGATAATAATATTTCCAAAATAATTGGAATAATTCACAAAAAATATTTTAAATATTTTTTGAATATATGTATGTATTGGTACCTATACTTTCTAGATTTCAATAATGAAAATAATAAGTACTTAATCATTATATTATTATTTAATAGAATATTAATAGTTATTATTGTGTTTGAGGAGTTCTAATTATTTTAAATTCTGAGCAAATATTAAAATTGGAGTCTAACGGAAACACACTAAATGGTATTTTTTTTTAATATGAGTTAAACCTTAAAAGTATTCAAAATACTTTATTTTTTTTATTTTTTTATTAAATCCTTATTCAATTTATATAAGTATACATAAAGAAAGAAATACAATTTTCATGATTTATCTATCTCCTGTAAGCTTATGCTTGTGTTGGAGATAGAGAGTTATACAATGACAATTGTTTAAATTACAAGTTTATACCAATATATAATCTAATTTTTTAATAATATAAAAACATATTAATTTCAGCGTGAGGAAGAAAAATAAAATATATAAGAAAACATGCAATACCAGAAACAAAACATAAATAAAAACAAATAAGATAACAACCAGGAATGACATATTCATAAAAATCAACATTTATAACAATTATATTATACATACCTACTGTATTAAATACTTGAAAAAAAAGTATTAAGAAAGAATTTGAATATAGTATTCCGAATATTGTATATTCGGTCTATTGCCTAAATCCAACTTATGCTACTCTTGTATGATTGCATTTTATTATTTAACTTTAGCGTGTAAAAATATATAAATAAAAATAATTATTTGTAAATAGGAAATTGTTTTAAAAATTTTATGAAATAAGTTTGGTTCTATTTTAAAAAATACGTACAGAAACTAAGAATTTAGCATGCTCACAACTAAATTATTTATGTTTAAAATATAAATATGAAGTTAAAATGGTGAAATGCAATCATTTAAATATACCTAGGTAGGCATCTATTTGTATTAAGATTTTAAATTTAAAAAAATAATAATAAAATATACTTAGTTATACTTATTAACATTTAACGTACTTTGATAGAATAATATGCAAAAGAAACAATCATAACTTAATCATATTACTGATTTATTTATAATATGTAGTTTTTAAAGTGATTTCTAACAGTACGGGTTATTGATTCGTTGTAAAAAAATCGGGTTATCTCATTTATTATTTTTGTATGCATTGTGTGTGTAAAGAAACCGTTTTATATTAAAAAAATCGGTTATTGTGTATCAGTAATATGAATTTATTAGGTACATACTGAAGGTCAGCGCATATAACCACAACATTGTAATAATAATTGTATGTTTAAAGTAAAAAGTAGAATAGATAAATTACAGATAAAATGATATTAAAATATAAATATAGATATTATTATAAACACTAGCAGTAAGCAAATATTAAATCATCAATTTTTAATAAAATAATAAATATCACGTATTAAACATTAATATACGAGTTATTTATAATATATGAATATATATGATAGGTTCCAGTTAGTTATTACTGCATGATTGAGAGTGATTTCCAACTATTAAGTTGATTTATACAAGTGTAATCTAATTAAATAATTATGATAAGTAAGTAACTACTCCTATATTTATGATTATATTTATTATTTAATATATAAATTAAAAAATTAATTATTTATAAAAAACGGTCCGATTTACGTATAATTGTTATAATTTGTTAAGTAGGTAATCTGGTAATGACAGCTATGAAATAATTGATTGCAAGGTGTTGAGTGACAATTTTTATGATCTAGATGCGAATTACAAAAAAATTACTAAAAAACTATACCAATAATTATTATAATAATAACTTAAAATAGTAGAAATGTGCATATTGATAATAAATAGGTAATTATATAATTTTTTAAAAAAATTTTTAATGTTAACCAGCAATTATAATATAAGGATGTTATTGACAGGAAATTATATTTTATTCAAATAAAAAAAATCAATAACTTAGGTATATACGGCTGGTGCCTGGTACTTATATACATATATATAAATATATAGAATTATAAATGTCATTATATTTCATTACAAGATGTATATTATATACTTATGAAACATACTAGATAAAAATAATGTATTATTAACAACACTTATTTGAAATAAAATATAAGATATAAAATTAAATATCTGAAAACTATTAATAAAACCAGAACAAATTAATATATTTTTCATTTTGAGCAGAATGAAAAAACTATATTGGTTTTACAATGAAACATTTTTTTGGCTTTATCAAAAAATACGTTCAAAGAAAAATATGCTTTAAAATTTCCATAAAGCAGCAACCTCACTATTAGTTACTAAATTATTCCAAGTATGAAATGTACAATATAGAATAATATTCACTATAGGTAGATAAAACTAGTTAAATAGTTGAAAATTAATTAATTAATACTGATGAATGGAATAAAGGAGATAAAATGTTACAAAATATATTAAACTGTAATTTTTTAAAAAGTAAACATGTTCAAAAGCTTAATGCAGTATGCCAATATTTTAAATTTAATATATTTAAAAAATGTTTTATATATTTCTCGATAATTTTGAGAAAATCGTTAAAAACAAAAAGGTTTTACTTATGCGTATTTCTCAAAGTACCAACCTTGTTATTTTCTTATTATTTATTATTTCCTTTTTTGGTGATCTTTATATCGGTACTTACCTATCTATAATACTGTTTTTCAAATTCAATAACTTGTATTATAATCTTAAATTTTAAATCTGTCTTTATCACTTCTTATTTTAAATAGATACTCAAATTAATTTGACAATTTGATCAATATTGCGGTTTACTCGTCATTCTATACGAGTAGTATTTCTTCTATACTATATGATATATAGTAGTTTTTACTATGGGACATAATATGAAAGTTTTTATTCGCAGTTTTTTGTATGAGTACGAGTATTTTGTTAAGGATAAAACATTAGCAGCTTTATTTAATACATAAGATAAGATAAAAAAGTCCTGACAAATTTTTTTGACCATTTTCTTAGAATAGGCTTTTTACTTATATATTGATATACATTTTTTTTTGTATACAATTCTCTAGTTATATTTAAGTGTTTTTATTTTTTTTTAATATTTAACTAATATGAATAATTAATACCACTAACAATTAATAAAATAAAAAACGAATGTCGTAGCACCCTATAGGAACTTGTAATTTTTACAATGAAAAATTCGAAATTACAAATTTATAATTTCCAGCAAAACAGACTTTTTAATACCTTTTAAATTATATATACCTCTCTTCTTAAGTGTAAAATTTATTGATAATATATAATAATAATAATGATAATAATTTATTTCTATGTGTTTTTATGTTTTTATGTTATTAAACCTATGAATTTTTATTATTTTTATTGTAATGAATCAAATACCTATATTTTGTAACGGTTTAATATATAACAACGACGAAATAGAATTAAGTCCCGTGTAGTTCATATCCCCAATAAGTCTATAAAGAAACAGTAAGTTTACCTATATAAGTACTAACCAATTGTTAGCGCAAAACCAATCTACAGTTTATTTTTCATTTTTGATGACAAAGAGTATTAATGATTTATTTATAATAAAAAATTATTACTTTAAATTCGTTTCATTATTTTATGTACAAAATATAACTGCAACGGGTTTAATACTTCAATATTGAAAATACTAATAATTATATATTACCTATATTAATAAATAAAATACTCTAATAATATTAAATACCGAAAATCTATAAAAGATACAATCTGCAACAGCACGGCTTTTCCCCGTCAAATAAGTTAATTCTGCACAAATGATTTTACTTGTTTAAAATTGTTTACACAAATATAACAGTGTCTCATATACACACAAAATCTTTGTCAGCTATAAAAAATATAATACATAATAATTCATGCATATGTCACATTGTCACACAAGATAAACTAATATGCTTTGATTGTAAAAATTATAAAGACATTATTAAAATATTCAAACGTAACTAAAATTTTTTTTCATGTGTAATAATTAAATTTAACTACATTTATTGTCCTATAAATACCAAATTTCTGATATATTATTGAATCATTGAATACCTAACACTATTTATTTCAGATAATGATAGGCAAAATTTTGACAAAATGAGTTTCAATTTGAAAAAATATATTCTATTTAGGTATTAGACCTATAACTTACAAATATAAGTGTACTACAGTTGAATGCAATATGCTTTTCACTTTTCTTGTTTAAATATAATAATTTATTTTATGTACTTAATGTTCATAAATATTTTTACAACAAAACAAGTTGTTAGTAAAAAAAATCAACTGGTAACACTTGGCCTATATTTCAAATTTAAACGCAACTTCCAAAACTAAAATAACTACTTTTCGTCCAATATGATATGTACCTAAAATTTGCCTAAAATGATATAATTGGTGATGAAAACATTATAATGGTTCTTATGTATTATAAATATGGTTGTTTGTCCTTGGCAAAAACTATTTTATTATAATCGTATCCTTTCCCGTATAGTATAAAATATACATTACAAATATAAAAAACGTATTCACTACCTGGTAGAAACAGGTTTTATAAGACTAACAATTGAAATTCAAAAACACGTGGAATCCAATTATTATCTTATTTAATCATTCATTATAATACGTTTACATGTTTAATATTGTAAATGATAACAAAATATTTTTTATATATAATATTTTTTACAGTGGTTATTCTATACAGTAATATTATATTTATACATCATAAATATATAAATAGAAATCTATTAATATTAAATATGTATTTTTTACTGAATTATTTCTCAGCAAAATTTCTTAAATAAACAAATTAACAAAATAAAAGTATCATAATAAATTAAAATACCTAACGGAAGAAAATATAAAAATGTTATTTTTAATTTTAAACGGAAAGTTTTTAGGTACCTAGTTACAATTTGTATGCATTGAAGAAAACAAGAATATATTTATAAGTGTTTCGAACAATTAACTACCTACCTAGATTTATTAACTACTTTTTATTATATATATACATATATATTAAACAAATCAATTATTTATATGTCTACATATATGTTTTAAGTAGTAGAAATCAAATATTTGTGAAAATAAAAATGTTTGCGTCATAGTTTTGAAAAAAATCTGTTCTTGTCTCAAGTTAACATTATTTAAAAATTTTCGAGCTACATTTTTGTATAAAATAATATTATATACGTAATGTAGAAAATGACGGTCATAAATAAATAAATTAAACTAGTACAGGGGGTAGTAGTAAGTAAAGTCGATCATAAAAATATTTATTTACGCAAATGTAGGTACCTATACTTCATTCAATGCAATCACGTGTGAAACATGTTGTGTACATACAATATACATAGTACCAAATTCTAATTTCGTTTATTATATTTATCAAATTTCATATACAATATAGTATAATTATTCGACCCCAAATATTTGAGAAAGAAGGCGAAGAAGAAGAAGAATAGAAGATATAGGTACAATAGTATAATATAATATTTAAGTACCTAATTAATGTAAAATAATTTTAATGAAAATTCTATTTACAATTTTGAAAAAATACGAGTATAAGATGTTTATAAATTAATAAAATAATATGATTAATAACGGTAATATATTTTAATATAATTTAACTTTATGTAGGTATCTACCTTCTTTCAATATTTTATTTATTTTACTACATATTTTTAAAACTTAGCTACCATGGACATGTAAGGTGAAAATTGTAGTGAAGTAAATTAATACAATGGCTACGAACAAAAAAATAAATAAATGTAAGTCACGAACGACAAGAAAACAAACAAAAAAAAACAATATTTACAAACGGTATAATATAATAAGTGAAGGAACAATGAATGACAAGGAAAGGCCTTTATATCTTCTCTAAGGAATCGATACTCAGCAACAGAAGTATATTATATAGAAAAATAACAATGTTGACGGCAAACGATTGGTTTATAATATAAACCCAAAAGGAATTGATGAAAATTTTTTTTACTTTAAAATAAATTATGTTTTATGTGAACAAATAACATTAAATGATAAATAAATAATAATAATATAATATATGCAATATACTAGGTAGTAGGTACTAGGTATAATAATGTAATATACACTGAACAGTTGATATTAGGTACTTATAATAATATATTAGTAAGTAATAAACTTTTAATGAATGTAAATAAAACATTTAAGAGTGTGTAATAGTATAAAATCAAGAAATATACCAATTATTTTTATTATTACATTAAAATTCATAGAGTACCTTCTGAAGTACCTAAATACTAAATGTGCTGGTATAATTGCGCTTTAGTAGTTAAAATTCACTGTGAGTTAATACTTGTTTATAATCAAATACCCAAATATTTTAATAAACTTTATATTTTTATTGAATTATAAAAATAATAAGTAGGTACTTACCTAGATATGTAAAAATCGATTTCAAATTATAATTGCTAATTAGTTAATAGTTAATAGTTTCCAATTTTTAGATATACTTAATTTCCAAATTAATGAACAATGTTTGAAAACCGGTTAAAAACATGTAGGTATATCAAATTATATTCCTATAAAAATAGGATAAGAGTTGTCGTCAATTATAATAATCGGTTATTTTTAACAATACATCAATAACTTCTGTTCAATAATGTCAATAAATTATTTTCAAGCGTACCCAATTATTATTAAATACTAGTCATAATATTCTTGCTATTATTGGTCAAACACATTTTCGACAGAAATATTGGATAGAATATATACGGCCGATTATTGTTGTTACATAAGATCCGACAACCGATGAAATCTATGCGAGTTATAACAGTTGTGCGGAAAACATCAATCGTAGTTTATTTGTTTGACAAAAACTAGCTTCTTTTTTTTTTAAATTAGGTAGGTACTATACTATATTATCCAACAAGAAAAATAATAAAACTTAAAAACTCGAGTAAAATAACTGAAGATTATTATTAATGAGTTACAAAAATAGTAATTAAAATTTTTATAAATATGATATTCTAAATGTGTATCTTATCCAAATAAATGCCGATTAAATATTTTTTTTGTACCTACTTTATTAAAATGAATTGAATTAAATATAATTCACAGGAGATCGGTTAGGTTATCGAAATCAGCCGAAAAGAAAAGAAAAAAACTAAATATTTCGTTTTTATTCGTTCTGTATTTCTATACAAACTATACATTACCTATTTATAGTTCACATTGTTCATAATAAATATACGAGATATATTATTACTTAATATACTTATCTAATGATTATTTTTATTTTAATAAATAATAAAATAATTAACAAACCTTATTGTATTAATATAATTAATTTGATAAAAAGAAAAAAAAAACAAATTATTATATTATTTTCGTAAAGCACCTACCTACTATTGAAGAATTTGTTTTAATACCAAGATAAATCTTACACGAAAATATTGTTTACTTAGTAATTTCGACATAATGATTTTGTAGAATTATTATTAAAACGGTATGACCTTGGTAATATATATAGGCACCGATTACAGACAACAATACTTTTTATGACATACAATGTAGTATTAATAGCATAATGACATGATGATCAATTTTTTTTTTAATTACATATTATTGATAAATAAATATGGTACAAAAATGCATAAATCCTAATTTCCGATTATCGCACTTTTTTTAAATGCGGAAAACACTATATTTACCTAATTAAAATGAACTTATTTTTCTATAGGACTACTATACCTAATATAATATACCTATTAAATATTTGGCATTATTTGTTATAGCCTCGGTTATAACCATGTAATTTTTATCAGTATCACAAAGAACTGCAACACATGCGATTTTTAAGGGCTACTATATAAAAAAAATCTTAAGAAATTTTAGGAAGAATTAAAATTTAACAATTTAGAAAATATTTAAGTAAATTAATTTACTAATACTAATTAATTAAATTTATTTAAGTAAATTTTAAGATTAATTTAAAAATAGTACAGTACTCGTACCTCTTTGTGTTGTATAATCATGATATTTCCGTCTAAAATACTAATAATAAGCGAGATATGAACTTTGGAAAGTCGGATTTAAAATCTCAAAACGGATTTGAATTGGTCGGACTGTATTCTAGGGATAGGTCGAGGCATTTTTATTTTTTATTTTTTGTTTTTTACAGATTTTACAGATATAACCAAAGTTTAAAAATTACAATTTTTAATAATAAATACCATGGCCAAAAAAAAATAAAAGAATGTCTTGATCGATTCCTAGAAGATAAACTGACGAATTCAAAACGGTTTTCAGAATTGAAATCCGACTTTCCAAGTCCCACAGTTTAATCCCGTATTTAAGTCGATTTTAGGTTGGTGTTACATCCCCTTAATATAAGTTAATTATTGTTAATAACACGATACCAGAATATGATATGAGATATTACTTAGTAGTTATTAGTTATTTATCTACCTATTATGGAAATTATATTGTACCTACCTAACTCGTATTTGCATAGATATTACCAACAAAAACTTTGTTCAAACCATAGCAATAATTAACCACATTAGACAATTTTGAACAAAAATAATGTATAATACATAATTCCCGATTAAAAATAATAACAAAAATACTTAGAAGGTACCAATAATAAATTACCAACTGTAATAAAAGTTCATATTTTACCGATTGGGAAAATTTAAATATAAAATTTAATTTTTGGTATAAACATCCATACCTACATTATTTTTAACAAACCAACGATAAAATTATATACATGTATGAGGTATATATAAAGATGGGCACATTTTGTTATCATTACAATAATATGTCAACATGTTTAAAAATAATATTTTTATAAGCAATATAAGTATTTACCTCGGTATTTACTATCTACCCAAGACCCAAATAATCCCACGATTTTGTGTAAACATTTCAGACAATCCATATTACTTGTATGTTACCTATACATTATTATGTTAATTTGTAAGATGAGAAGTGAAAATGTAAAGATACACATTATTCTGTTTGGCTGCAGTCCGTTTTAAAAGAATCTTCCACAGTGTCCAAACAAACAGATTCTTACTTCTAAGTTATAATTTATATAAAATAAAATATATTATTCCTTAAATAGGTAAATTAATCTAGATCGGAAATAATTATTTTCAAGCTATTTGTTCATATATTATACTTATAGATAGGTACCTATAATTCGTATATAATATCCTAATTATAGTACTACTACTACTACTAATAACTTGTCAAAAATTAAACCAATTATACGGTATAAGCTGTTAAGTGTTGTAATATTATTATGGGTTATGATATTTGGTATTGTATATTATACAAAACTACAAAAGTAAAATGTATTGAGATTTAACTACAATTTAATAAAAAAAACCTTTGCCAATTCCATTAAATTAGAACAAAATATCCAATAGGATAAAATATAAAATATAGCTAAATTTTGTAACCAAAACTTGGGTAGATCCTCGGGTAGATCCTATAAACATTTATTAAGAGAATAATTGAGTAGGTACAAGGAAAGACACTTACCGACTTACCTATAAAAAAAATGAATTACTTATTTAAAATTGTAATGTAATCGCTTAATGAATATCGAGTTGCACGGGTAAGAATAAATTCGTAGATATTGAATTTTTAATTATAATTCACTAGTCATTATAATGTATTATCATTTGGAAAAAAAGATTTGATTTATTTGTTTTTACCCGCGGCATCGTCCAATTTAAAAAACGTAACACTGTAGTTTAGCAGTAAACTCGACACGTTTCTCCTCTATAGTAAATATACAATGCCTTCGCATTATATACTCATTATACCTATGTACCTACATAATAATAAAGCAAACCAACTACCTATTGCAATAACAATATTACGGACCAACTAAACTAATAGCTACTTTCGCAATAATATGCAGTTTTAACATTTTTACATAAGATGATATTGTTTATTAAATGTCATACACAATGTAATGTTTAAGTGAGATAATATGTAGAGCGCGTTTTTCTAATAACACAAATTTTCAAGTCTCGATAACGGAAATATCGGTAAGTAGTATAAACTATAACGATAGAACACGTGCCAAAACCTACCGTGTAATAGATAATGTTATTTTTAAAATGTATCGAAACATTCTTTGATAAATGACTGAAAAAAAAAACAAATTAGCAAAATTCTCAACTGCCCAGTTGATTTGCCGCCATTCGCAAGCGTGGATATATTATTGAATTATTCCCATATCTATTTATAAAGTGCAGATCGCTGATCTGTATAATAGGTCAAGTGTATATTTTATCTAGATTATTCTCAAATCAATCGAGAAACGAAAAGATGATTTTTATCTATTCTTGAGTTTTATCTATTCTTTGATCGAAAAATGTATTTTACTGTTATTTTATCCATTCGAACAATATACTCCTCAAAATAGGCATAATATAAACTTTGGTAAGAACAAGATGTTTTTGACGATGAAGAAAAATATTTAATAAACCACTGAAAATTAATTTACGATTCGTAAGGTATCAGACGAACGAATAATCGAAAATATTACGATCAAAAACTGTTTTGAAAATACAGGTACCTACATGATCGATCAAAAAAAAAACTTCCGGTCACATATTGACCAACCTCCATTTCGATCACGTTAATATAAGAAATTGAAAAATCTATAAATATTTTAAGCAGGTACCTATATATTATATATATATATATATATATATATATATTTATTTATTATATAAATTAAAATACTGTATTATCATTAATAATATTGTATTATCATTAATAATATTATAAATAAAATTAATTTCAAACGAGAGTGAATAATAATACTATTATTATAATACCTAGGTCTCTTTTATCGAAATTGTTACCATATTGATGAATTTTAAACGGACAAAAAAATCGTGAAACTCTTGAGCCCAAATCGGACGGTGTTAAAAGATTTACATGTTTGTACTCATTAAAAATGTAATTGAAATAAAATAGGCGATAATTATCTGACGGAATTAAATTCCCTTGACTTAAACTCGGTTTTAACATTTGGTGGCATTTGGCATTCGGGAATAAACGCGATACCTACACTCGTAAACTTTTAATGTTTTTTATAACGAACAAACGTTACTCGGTAATAATAATTGAAGATTTTATTAGTTTTTAATTAAACACGTGCTCTATAAATAGGTATAAGTATGTAGTCTAAATAATAAAGTATGAATATACCCGTTTTTGTTCGCGAATTTAGCCTTCGATCATATTTTATACTACATAAAAAATAACATTATACTATACCTAATATAGATAACCCAATAATTTATGTTCCGCTTATTTTATATAATATACAGATAATTACTTTTGAGTGTTTATACAATGACAGTAAAACGTGTACGAGAAACGGCGAAAATTCAAATAATTTACATTTTCCTATACTTCCTCCCTCTCGTAATAACCATAATATTATTATAGAAACAGTGGCGACAATAATAATATTGTAACACGAGAGTAAAAATATACATTAATAGGTATGGGTAAAGTGTGGGTACTTACGGGAAATATTATGTTCTCTGGGGATGTCGTGTTGGTCTTCCCGGCAACGCGTATTATGATGGGCAAGATTATACACCTGTATATATATACGGTAGCTACAGGGAAAATTATGTCGCACGTACAACGTAATTGGGTCCTGCGTATCGCGTCGCGGACATTTGACGAACTTTGCACAGTGCGTTTCCGTGCCGTCCGGTCCAAAGTATTTTTCCCTCGAGGAAAATGGGTCGACGCGAAACTGCAAACTTGGCGTTTACGCCAATGTGTTCGTCGTACAAAGAGACGCGGCCGAAACGAGCAAAAATAAAATATGCGACGTACAGGACCGGACGCTATCACCACGAGATACTCTGATAAGGGGTGGGCGACAATGAAGAGATAGGGGAGGGAAAACCCGTGCGTGCGGTGTTCGGCGAGCGGGCGTGTGCCGTGACGGACGGACGGCGGCGGCGGAGGCGACGACGACGACGATTCTCCGTTGACAGAGAGACACACACACTACGGGAGGACGGCGGGCGAAAAAGAAACGACGTCCGGGCAAAACGGACGATAAGTAACTACTACTACTACTACTCCGAGTCCCGGGCGCGCAGTAACATTGCAGTTGCCGCCGCCGTCGGTCCAGCGCAGGCCGTGTACGATCGGCGACGGCTGGCGCTCCCCGTGGCGTGCTTACGAATCGACCGGTGGCGGAATGACGACGCGTCCCGCCATCATACCGCCGGCGCGCCACGGGCCCGCGGCCGGCGGAAAGTCTTTTTTAAGAAAGATCTTTTATTATTTTCTCGTTCGACTAACCCCTTTCCGCGCCTCCGCGCCGCCGACGCTTACCCGCGCTGCGTCGACCCGCGACCGACCCGAAATCCAAACAAACTATAATATTGTACATTATAACATTATTATTATTATTATTATTCATATTTAATATTATATACCTATATATGTATGGACGGTGCCCGGGTAAAAGGAAATAAGTCCATTTTAACAATTTTATTTTTTTTTTTTTATTGCAAATTATTGTAGATTTTAATAATCGACATCGATTGGCGTGAAAAAAACAACATACATTGTAAGTCCATTAGCAAATATATTCAATGGCGTCATTTTTTTTTTGAGGGGGAGGGGGTGTAGAGGGACATTTTTCTTCCCCCCTTGTTGGCAGTGGGCCGGCGTCCGACCGAATGTGGGCCGGTGTCGGGCTATTTATGAGCCGCCGACATGATTCGTGTTAATAAGTAACTTAATTATTATAGCATATTATGCCGTATAGTAATTACATGCATGTTTGGCATACTCGTAAAATAAATAATAATATTAAAATAGATCCATGGACACTATCAATAGTTTGGTCCGAACTTAAAACTTATAATAGAAACCCATTAATACCTAGTCCATTACTAGTTATTTTACTTTTTGATTTCCATTTTCCACAAATATCGGTATATTGAGAAAACAAATTAAAACCCGAGCGCTATAATAGCTGTTTACCCTGTGCTGTGTACTGTGTATACTTCGTGTACCTATACTACTATATGTGTATATCCCAATAAACATTTATTAAACCTTGTATGCAATCTTAAAATGTAATGTTTAACATTAAATAAACATTAAATTTGATTTGATCGAATGTTGCTAAACCTTTCAAACAACCTTATTTGAAAAATTTTTGAAGGTTCATACAACATTGAACCATTCTCCTGAACCCCTCCCCACCAAAAAAAAAAAAAACTTACAGGCAGCCATGCATTTTTATTGTATTCCTCCACACTATCTTATTACTATTAAATGTAGCAACAAATCTTAAATTCCGGTGATTGGATTTGAACCTCCGACCAACAATTTTTGTACTCGCGCTTAACATACCTACTAAAAGTCACTTTTTTAGGTAGTTCAAAATCGAATTTTGGATTTCTCATAGTTCGAGGGGAAGTAAACCTAGCGCTTCACAGTTTTGTCCATCCATCTTTTGCTTAAGACCCCAGTACAAAGGTGCCCATTAGGGGTGCAGGGGAGGCAAAAACCCCCTTAGGAGAATACCAAAATAATGGCTTTTAGACTTTAGTATGTTATATACCGGAGTGTATAACATATTTTGACATCAGGCCGAGTACGATTTGACTACTATTAAATTCGCAATAACTATTTAAAAATTTCCCCTCCATCACCATATGTATACTATCCACAGTATACTATTCTACAGGCAAATTAACTCTCAACTCCAAAAGACCTTTGTTACAGGTAGCCAAGAAGTGGACATATCTTTTCGTGGTCTTAGATACCCTTCCTTTTTTTTAACTCAATATCCATAGGTGCCTATGAGCCATAGGGAGGGGGTTAGGGGAGGGACATTTTCTCTTGGAGAATAACTTTAAAATGAATTATTACTAAAACTGGTAGTTTGCAACATGAAAAAATTACAATTTATTTAGGTCTGCCTTCTCTGAAATTTATCCTATAGGTGTTAAACATTGAAATTTGAACAAAATTATAATGTTGAATTAAATATTGTTTTTTTAAATTTATGTTGAACATTAATTTTTAAACATTTAATATTTAAATATTCAATGAAATGTTATTCTATATTAAACTTTAAACATTAATAATTTTATATTCATTTAAAGTTTACTTTTAACCATTCAACTATTAACGTTACATCAAATGTTTAAGATTATAAAATGTTTATTGGAATATTTATAGGTACCTACCTACTTTTACCACTGGCTATTTTAAATGTTCTTTAGTGGTGGTTTCCATAAATAAAATATATTAATATATATTTAATTTCCGTATATCAATTTTATAGTGCCCGACCCAAACAAGTCCTGATCAACTAGGTAGGTACCATATTTATTTAATTTCTGTCTTCGTTTTTTTATCAATATTCTCCTCGAAAAATAAGGCTATTTATGCTTATGACAATAAATATAAAATTATGTAAGATGGTAATTTTGTTGAGATAAAATGTACGCGGGAAAAAGTTGACGATCGTAGTTATTTGGGCTTGTCAAAACTTTTTCCACTCCCTTTCAAAAACTGAAATGATGCCACTGAATATATTGATAAAAATGTTAACTTTTGGATGTTTTTGACAGTTTCCCGAAAATATAGTGTTTTTGTAATTATTCCCTTTTACCCGGGCACCGTCTATATATATTATATATATGTGTGTGTGTGTGGTATATTATATATTACCATTGTCCATTAAGTATAAGCATACATTTAATAATCAATTTATAATAATCATTGCAGCCGAATTGTTTATTCGGGTAATGGGCCTTGAGCTATAAATTTATTTTTGTAGATACCTATACTTATAATAACCTAACCTACTCTCTGCGTGAACTTTTCAACTAAAATTGAATATTTCTATAATATATCTATATTTAAAGTGGAAAGTTGAATGGATGAAATAAAATAAAATCAAATGTGTTTTGCTATATAAATATTAATCTTTATGTTTATACGAATAAAACATTAATCAGCAATTTACAGTTTTTCATTTTGTTCAATTTCAATTAAAAAAAAAAAAAAAGAAGAAAAAAAAATACACCAAAATTTAATACGGTTTACGGGTTAATAACTGAACCTAAAGGATTTTGTTCTATATCGGGTTTAGTTCATAATGAACATTTGGTTTATAATGGGACATGAGCTTTCGGTTTTTAACATTAATTCGGGGTTTTAAAGTTATGTTATGGACTATACGTATGTGAAAACATTTATATGTCCACATTTAAACATTTTAAACTGTACAAGAGTATTATTAATTACGATTTACAGACGTGCACGGAATTATGTTATTGTTATATCCTTGAAAAATAAGCAATTTTCGTCGACCGAAAAAGCGTTTGACGTTATTGCGTTGTCTCCAACTGCAAATATTATAATCGATGACAATGTTTACTTAATAGTATAAATAGATAATAGTTAATATTACTCGTATACCATCTTATTATACAGTATCTATATATTATACTGACTATTCTTATTAAACTTTTGGAATATATTTTATAATTTTGTCTATAAGGTACCTACTATTTAAGGTTTAAAAATATATTTAATTAGGCATAAATAGAACGAAAAAATGCACTACAAAGTGTAGATTCATATTTTGATGTCAATAAAAGTTGAAATTAATGTTTTACTTGTTTGTTTCCATTTTTTTTTTTATTTCTAATGCTATTTGAACAATTTTGTTGCGTGAACACATTACAATACCTACCTATATATTTATAGACTCCAAACCCCAAATGTTACGCACGCGTAAGTGTTTATAATACTACGTCAGTGGTGTATACAAAGGGGTTTGGAAGAGGGTTGAATCTCCTCAAGTGCTTTAAAAAATTTTAATAATTAATTTTTTTATGTTTTTATTACTATTCTATATAGGTACTACCTTTAGGAAACACCTTTCACCCAATAATAACCTTTACCTTTTCGTACACGTCGTTTTTCAATCGATGAAAATAAAATGGTTTTATCATGTTCTCAAAAATGGTATGACCCTTTTCACCCAATTCTTACAATTGCAAGATTTTAGGAAGCATTACGGCATTATAAATATGTAATAATCAAATATTCAAAAATATATCCCAGGTAATCAGACAAATAAAGCCGGTATGATTTTGTTAAATTTATAGATACATTATTACACACAATTATTTTACAATTAAGTAGGTATTATAAACAGCTTATTTATAAAATTATAAGACTTATTTACAGATATTTTTATCATAGACCAGGGGCTATATCCGGGGAAGTATAAATAATTTTCCTGAAAATTTTTCACGAAGTTATTTATACACTCCATTAAATATTTTTTCACATTTTTAAATTTTATATCTCCTTCCTGATTTGTTAAAACTATCAAATTTCAATTATCATAGACAACCTATGATTTAATCATTTAAATTATAAATTCTTAAAGAATTAATTTTTATAATAATTTTCAAGTTTTTATTTTTTAAATCCGATGAATATTACCCGAGTAACAAACATTCAAATTTATAAAGTGGTGGAATGGAGAACTATACGTACTGTGTACGTCAATATCAGCATCTATTACGTGCTATTCTTTTATTGCGTTTCTGCTCCGCTGCGTTATACATTTGAATGTATATTACTCGGGTAATATTCATTGGATTTAAAAAATAAAAACTTAAAAAGTATTATAAAATAAATTCTTTAAGAATTTACAATTTAAATGATTAAATCATAGGTTGTCACTTGAAAATCGAAAATTAATAGTTTTAATAAATTAAGGAGGGTGATGAAAAACTTGAAAATTTGAAAAAATATAGAATAGTTCACACTTAGTATACAAAGAACTTTCTGAAAAAATTTCATAAAAGTTCTTTATACTTCTCAAGATATAGCTCATGATAAAAATAATTAGGTACTCTGTATATAATATAATATAATAAAATATATAGTTATATATAATATATTATATTATATATATATATAGGTAACTAAATATTTGTAATTTTTGACACATTTAAAATTAAAAATATAACAAACATCTTTTGAATTAAAGCTACTATAAATTGCTAAATGATTTGATAAAACTAACTTTATAATAGTAATTGCTTTCTAAAATCTCGATTGTACGAAAACTGGACGTGTTATACCTACCTATTATTTTTGTGTGAAAAGATAAAAATATATTTTTATTATTATATTTGATATTTATTAGGTGTTTAAGTATTTAATTATTATTTATCTTTTACTATCAATAGAAACCAATAAATATTGGTTTAAAAAAATTAATATTTGGGAAATAATCTCCATTTGAACATTTTGGGGAATAAATATCTTATAGCCTCGGGGTCCTTAATATCATGTACAATAATATATACCCGATGGCATGAGTCGTTGGGTCGCGTGATATTATTAAATTCGTTTGGAATAAATAGGATATTTTATATTTCGTGCCATTTCATCATCATTCCTGCAGTATATATTATACGGGAGAAAACACAACTCGAATATAATAATGTACTGTGATGTTCTGTATAACAATTTTGTTTAAAAAAAAAAAAAGGCGCGATAATAAAATAACATTTTAATAGGTTCAACAAATTGTCTTTAGAGTGCGTCAGTCGCTAATGCCAAAATAAAAAAAAACGCAACTTAAATCGATCCCAAAAGACTTTACAAGACACCAAAACAGAACAACATTATATTCGTCGAGTCTTTTCTTTGAATTTGTTTTCATTAAACTTTCGTTGTACCAATACCTACTATTTTTTAAAAAGTAAAATATTAATATCATTGTATATTTTATATAAATAAGCATAAAATGTACAACGCATATCAATATTAATGTACACCATTACTGATATTACGCCATTAATATAAAATTAAATTGAATAAATAATTGTTATTTTTCATACTGTGGTCTTTGATATTAAAATATATAATATAGGTATTGTGTATATTAATAGGTATTAATTTTTATAAAATCCAATTTCAATAAAGAATATTATTAATTGCTTGTTTCTTTATAATAATATTATAAATGGGTAATGGCTCTATGCTTGTATAATCACAAAAAAAAAACGTAGATTTTAATAACATTTTATGAGACGATTTTGCATGGAAATTTTAGGTAAGTATTAAGTGGATGTGATATCCGCAATTGATGTCTCCATCTAACCCACAATAATATACGAAATTTGCGTTCATCATTTGTATCACAACTTTGTCATTTATAATATTAGAGTAAATGAACCTATTACTAAATTTATGGGCGAGATTATAATAATAACCCATTCATTTAAATAGAAATATTTTTCTATAAAACAAAATTACAATTTTGGAAAAGGCAACGTTACGGCATAAATATTAATCTCGTCTATAAATTTGATCCTAGGTCAACTTACTCTAACATTAAAAATTACAAAGTTGTGATACGAATGTTAAACGTGAATTTTGTATATTATCAATTGGTTAGATGGAGTCAGCAAATACGGATATCACGTCCTCTTAAGAGGATGTCAGCGCAAAAAATTTTCAATGCAAATCTCATGTTAGTACTTATTGTTCATTGTTAACAATACTTACAAACATTTTAGAAATATGAAACGAAAAATAAATTATAGATAACAACATTATCTAGTGCCCTACATAGCCTTTTTACGATATTTAAATTTTTTAAGAGTTATAATTATTATTATAAAAAGTTAGTTTTTTAATAATTCATTATACATGTTCAAATGCACATATTAATTATTATAATACTTTATAACGTATTATTATAATACGTTATACGTAAAGCGTTAAATAATATTGTTCTTTATTATTTATTTTTTGTTTCATCTTTCTACAACGTTTTTAATTTGTTGTAATTAATGAGAAATACAAAACTAATATTTTCAATAAAATGTTATAAATTCATATAAAAAACAACCACAATAAAAAAATTATATAGTAATGGACCAATTATTATTATTCATTCTGAAAATGCATGTAAACATTTTTCAATTGTTAGATTTTAATTTTTCTTAAAATTGTCTAAAAATTGTCTTTATAAACCCCAACAAAATGGCCGTGTTGACATCCTCTTAATGAAATAAAGTCTAAAATATATAAAGAATCTAATGATACATTTAAATTTAAATAACGAAAATTAATATTATATTTAAAAAACTATAATAATATTAATTGTCAATTTTATTTGAGTGTAATACCTGTCAAAACAAACGGTGTAATAATAGTCATTTTTAAATAATCGTTATCACTACATTTCATTTATTTATTTACTTACTTATTTATATATACTAATAAATGCATTATTATACAATATATATAATGTACATTTAATTTTACATTTATAATGTTTTTAATTTTAATATAAGTACAGATCTTTAACTGATCTCAATGGCCACATAAACGGCCTTTGCCATTTTCATCCAAAATTCAGATTTCATAATCCTCTAAAAACATTTACATTATACGTTTTCCTTCTCTAACAATAGGTAAGTAGGTTTTTGGTGTACTTTTTTCGGTTGCACCTAAACCTGGCTGAGTTACTCGCTCGTTTCGTTCATTCGGACAGTTTAAATCGAAAATATCTTTCAATTTGCTATGAAATACCAAATACGCTACATCCTACATCGAGTAAAAAATATTTCAAATTAAATATGTACGTTTTAAGTGTAAGTACTTATATAAAATATATTAGCCAAAAAAAAAAAAAAAAATTTGGAGGAAAATGGTATTTTATTTATGAAGGGCATTTTTTTTTTTTTTTTAGAGGAAAAGTTGAATAATATTGTTCTTTTTAGTGAAGTACATATTCAATTATTTTTCTATTTTGAGACTGGTTTCATTATTTTTGTTTGATTAATTAAAGATTAAATTTTTTATTATTCATAAACTCCATGTAATCGCAATATTTAATAGTATTCTTAGTTCATATTTGCGTTAAATAATTAATTTTTAAAATGTTATTTAATGTTTATTAATAATAATTAATAGGCAACCTACTACCTAGTATGTAAAACTTACCAATATAATATCAAAACTGATAAATGTAATTTTCATTGTGCACAAAGTTAAAAAGTAAAAATAATATAGGTATCTATAGATAAATTATACAAATTTATAATAATTATATAGGTAGATAGAAAAAAAAAAATCCCATAGGTATTACAAAATTATTTCACCAATAATGTGACTTTACAAATTTTATAATGTAATAGTATAGTGATAATTTGATTTATTCGACAAACATTAATTATAATGATTTTTTAAAAATATATATTATATTTTAGTGATGAAATATATTATAGTATAGATATTTATTGTTTTACTATTCACGTACCTATGGCAATAATCAAATATCTGCAAATAGAGAATATAATATATATTATTGAAGTTCGATGACTATATACGAATATAATATTATATCCGTTTAATTTTGGTCGATATATATATATATTTTTCGTTTTGCATGACACGTGAACATTTTACTACCACGTTTAAAATAAATATTCGTAGAAAATTGAGGCTACAAACGGGAATGGCGTGAGGTTAATAGAGTACAAATTGAATTTCGCAAAAATGCAAAACAAAACGGCCCTTGTACACAAATATAAAATCCGTCGAATGGGAATGCGAAAAAAGTGAAAATAAATTCACACGATTGAATTATTGATTGCAACCGCATATTCGTAATGGCATATTGAATGCAGATTCGACAATCTATATAATATACACTCAACGGTATATAAGTTGGACAGTTATGCAATAGTTTTAAAATATGTCAACCAGGAAAACAAAGGACATTAGAAAATCAATATTCTCTAAGCTACTACCTACCTAAAACTTAGTTCTGTATAACTTATTTAAGTAGAATAATAGGAGTATTTACACATGCATACTGTATAATATATACCTGTGATAATATATTAACATAATAATATAATATAATATTATGAATATGCACGTCGAATGTGCACTGTACGGGTAGGTATTTAATATATTTCATAAGTGTACGCATACATTAAAACAACATCATAATATATAATAATATTAATCATTATGATTTCCAATTAGGTATAGTAAAACATCTAATTAAATCTAACGCTCCGTATCAAATTATTAATTAATATCGGTATATCTATAGAAATAATATTATTAGTTTTAATATGCCTAATTTAATCGAGTGTTTTGTTTATTCACAATATTCAAGTTACATTTTAAAGGTAAATAATATTATGTAAAAGGCAGGTAGGTCAGGTACCTAGGTATATTACATATTGCCTATAGGTAATAAATAATAATATTATATGAATTGAAAATTGAAATACTTAACCATCATGAATATAATATTTTTAATAATTTCAATCTTGTGATTTCAAACATATTTTTCATTATTTAAAATCGTGTTGAAAATATTATGATTAATATAATATATTTTATATAGGTGCATAGGTACCTATAAAGTACATTCTCTTTGAAGTTAATGCGGTTTTTAATATTGGTTTTGTATTTCTGTTTACATTGTTTAATGTAATTATTAATCTTACAGTGTACCCAGAATGATTTTTTTTTACTTAATATATATTATACATTCATTATTATGAAAGCATGAAAAACATCTCTTTATTATTATCAACATTTACAATGATTTATTATAAAATATTATGATAATATATTATCATTATGGGCAAGGGCAATTAGTGTTTTTTTTAATCCCGATCTTATACGTAAAATATATTATTTTATCAATGCACTATTTTCGTCTATATATGTAAACTGTTTTGAGATAACCGTTGAAAAAATATTAGAGATGACGAATAAATATATATAAAATTGTAAGTACAATAAATATTATATCTATAGATTGATAAACATAAAATTTGAACTTTGCACCCTTCTCTATTACGTCATATCTCATTTTCATATCACATTGGCCATGAACGAAAGTTCTAAAAATATACCAAAATATATTATTTTACTAACAAATGTGTGTATAATATAAATATAAATTATAACTCGATTATATCTATTTTCATTTTATAGTAAAACAACGAGTTTTATCCTAAAAACTCAATAGTTTTAAATTTAAATTTTAAGTAATATAATAATATTATTATAATAAATAATATTTATAATATTCACTTTATTATGTCGGATTCGTTTTGTATAACTAAACAGTTGGTATTTACATACATAATATTATATTATAGGTAGGTATAATTTCCGAAATAATTTTCTCGATTTCAAATACGGTAAATAAGCAGAGAAATTTAACTGCTATGAAATTTCTTTAATTTTATTTGGGTATGTGACCGTATACGTATAATGTATACACAATGTACCTAATAAGTAATATGATTCATTTTAACTTCTAAGTCGTCTTCGAGCAATATTGCAGTAAAACATTGTCGTTTATGTGGGTAGGTAGGGACCTATTTATAAAAAAATATAGATTTTTTATAAGTAATATCAATATATAAATAATACCTATATTATTTTTATTATATTTATTGATTTTAAAACAATAATAGAAATATACTCATCTAATATTATATCATTATTAATATAGTCATTAATATTTAATAAAATATAATATATCCATTCATAATAAATATTCTAGTTGGTAGGCATATATATCTATAGTAGGTACATAATAGTTCAATCATTAATCTGAATTATTTCTAAAAATAAATATTAAATATTTCTAAATATTTTCTATTCGTGGTGGATTAAAGTTCTTGAGTTGTACTTTTTTTATAAAAGTAAATTATTAAGAGTTAGATACAAGTTTACAAATTGATAAACTCGTTAGGTACTTATAGGTATAATGTAGATTCATTAATTCATTATTTCCATAAAATCCACAGTAAAATAACAAACTTTAAAAATCTACAATGCAGAATAACTGGTTTTAATGTTACTCACATTATATTCTCGTTGGACAACCTTACCTACCGTAATAAAAAAATCGAAGTAATGTTTAGAATTTTTTTTAAATAAAATTTAATTAAATTTCTATCTATATCTATAGCGTACAGCGACATATTTATTTCCAAATATTACACTGAAGATGTAATATTTTCATCTCTATTTTTTTTTTATGTCATTTCCGCGCAATGGTTGACAGCAAAACAACTGTATTATTTTTAGTCGGAATTAATCAATATAATACAATAAAAAATACTTAGTATTTCCTCGTCAGACTTCTATTATATTACACGTATATAACATATTTTCAACTAGAGGTATAATATAATACTTATAATAATTTCAGCTTTATACCTTCAAAAATAAATCGGTCAACGGTACCTATTAGTATGCGTTTAATAATTCACCTTCTTTAACCTGTTCTTGTTGCAAACGAAAATAACTTCTAATAACAATTTTAATACCATTCGAAAATAATAAATATATAATTGTATTTTATTTATACATACCTACAGGGTATTTTCGTCAATATTAGAACTGAAACAGTATAGGCATTCTATTTAACTACTACTATATATTAATAATTCTTACCAACATAATATTATATTACTATACCTACCATATATTGCAGTATTAGGTATAAATACGTTATATTATATACAATTTATATATTTGTCGAACCAAGAAAAAATAATTAGTAAGCTGTTTTTTTGTCGTATTTTTAAATTATTCCAAACTCAATAGTCAATACATTGTTTTTATATACAATTTTATTTTGTATGATTATTACGCACGCACATTTCAAAACGAGTTATGTAGAATCTAAATATTATAATAGAAAGTTTGAAATACTATATAGTCTATAGAAAATATAAATATTAAATACCATAAGGGTCAATAATGATATTATAGTCGGTAAAACAAATGTAGTCTGTACGTAAAATAATATTATATTATGTTATGTTACACTTTCATGACATTTTACATGTTTTTTAGTTGATGTTTTAATCATTTTTTTTACACCGTAGCCTTCATAAATTTAAACTGGTTTTTCAACATTCAACTTGAAAATTAGTATCCAACTAATATGGATTGACTTTCCGATTAGTTATTTTTTTTTTTGGTTATTTGTGCCTTATTAGGCATATATCATAAACTACAATAATCATCCATATTATTCATCAAAGATTGTGATTTATGAAGTAGGTATATACCTATATGACGCTATTATAGAATAGTACCTATAGGTAATATGAATGTCTAATACTTTTGTGAAAATAACTATAAAATATGCATGTGCTACGTTATTCAGTGTGTGTATTGATTTATATGTATCTTATAAATATAAAATTAGGTTATAGGATAAAATAGAAACGTATCTAAATGTATATTAAAGGTATCTTCTATCTGGTGTAATATACCTATCAAAAAAAGAAAAAAAAACTCTGGACTCTGGAATATTTAATTTATAATTTTAATCATTTGAAATCGTTTATTTTATTTTTTTTGAATTTTAATTATAACTCGTTAAGGTACCTATATAGATTAAATATAATTTTCAAAACATAATAAATTGTTTAAAATTAAAAAATATATATAATCGATTTTTCAATGATGATAAAGATAATGCATACTACAATAAAAATATATACCTACACACATAAATCAAATATTTTAGATCGTATACTTATGTAGAATGTAAAAGCTATTGATTTTTTCAAACTACTTTACAATACTTACTGTCAATAATCGGCTTCTATATTTTTAACAAATATAAAATATTCAATACCTACTTCTCATAACACCAAATTATAATAAACCATACCTATATAATGTCATTTGTCATTAATTGGATATAATTAAAAATTATTATTATTCATGAATACACGATGACACAGTGAATTTTTATTTTATTTTTTAATTAAAAAATTAAAATATGTTAATAGATACAGTACCACGTGTGTATTAGTATATACCTACAGTGTCACAGTGGCATATTTAGGAGATTCAGAAGATACATATATATAATACATATATATATAATAATATATATACATATATATATGTATAATATACCTACTTATATACCTATATAAATACCTATAAACCTTTTGTTTAAAAACAATAATTAACAATAGTACATTTTATGGCTAGTCCTTATCTATCTAGTTTATTTCTGATTATTCAAATTCGAATTTTTTACTTTTTAGCTAGAAAAATGCATCATCATTATTATCGGAGTAGGTAGTACCTACTTAATAATTATAATTAGTACATAAATAAGTAGTTTTAAAATGGTTCGAAAAAGGTGTTCTCTACAGTATAAATAGGTATCTATATACTAGCTGTATAGGTATTAGATATAGGTAATATATCCTTTATATATATATATATATATCTAGTATATGTTTTACATTGTATACTATTGGACTTTAGGTCAAAAATATATTTTAGTGAAATATACTAATTTATTGTATTCGGTAGGTACCTATAATGCGAGTATTATTTCTATGAGGAAAAGTGTTACTTTATTCAAACATTAATAGGTATAAATAAGGTAAGTAGATAATAAATGTTATTATATACATTATACATATATAGTTGCAATACAATATCTGTGTGAATGGTAGTAGATATAGGTGTATAATATTTACTTCACAGTTTGTAAAATAATTTTTGTAATATACTTATATTAATTTGAGGGATGACATATTAAATCCATACATATATATCCATACATCCAATAACTCTTAAATCATTACACAAATAAAAAAAAACCCTTAGATAAATCTCAAATTCAGTTAAAGATAACATTAATTTGCTAGAAATCGTTTTAGTAAGTAGTCTATATTTAAAATTCACATATCGAAATCACGTTCTATACCTATAGTATTTTTTCTACTATTATTTATACTAAATTTAGTAGGTACTATCGACATGTTTTATCTCCATTGATCTAATTTTTACAAATATTTTTTCTAATATATACCAATTTATTTAATTATTTTATTATTATTA
Organism: Pemphigus obesinymphae; assembly: GCA_025469235.1. Lineage (NCBI taxonomy): Eukaryota > Metazoa > Arthropoda > Insecta > Hemiptera > Aphididae > Pemphigus > Pemphigus obesinymphae. The sequence goes on along the minus strand of JAIPRL010001367.1, from coordinate 46,878 downwards.
TTTTTTTTAGTTGTAAAAATGTTATAGATTTTTAGGTACTGCAGTCTCTTGTGCTGCGGCCTGTATCTAATACTTAAAATACGTTTTTATTTTATTTTTTAAAGACTTAAAGTGCACTTTATTCGTAAAGCCGTCCCGAGGGTGTTGAGAAACTCCCCCAACTTTGGAAAGCAGTCGGCAAATAGTCGAAAAATTCGATGGCCATTTTTTTATTTTATTTTTTTATTATTCACGTTTTGAACAAAGTATTTTGGAATTTTGTCCGAAAATGATGTAGAAATAAAGTCTTTTTTGGAATTTTAAGTCAGTAAATTAACTCACGCAGAATACCTTTGTATGGTAGTAATGTATCCAGAGATTTACTGGAGGAGGGGGAGTCGATAGATATTATGAATATTATTATCACAGTAATGGTTATCTTAGCAAGGTATTATAATATTCCCACAATACTTTTTTGTTGTGAATGTTTCGTTTCAATTTTTTTTTTTATTGTTTAATACTTTTTAAAATATTTTATGTAGTAAGTAGTATAGGTACCTATATAAAAATTATATATTATACTATACCCATGCTATACTATAATTATTATAGTATGAAATATTTAATATTTTTTTCTATATGTATATTGTATAGGTATGTATACTTTAAAGGTATCTAAATATAACAATTTGAGGTCATACCAATGATTTTCAGTGGTAAAAAAATATATGATCACGAAAAACAAACGAAAAGGCATTAAACAATATTATTTTAATTTGAACAACCACAACGGTGTTTTAAAAATATTAATTACCAAGTGAGTTACAGTGATAAGAAAAATGATCTTGTCGTATTGTATACCTTAAGCTGAATATTATAATAAAGTTGTAAAATCCTGATGATGTTGTTTTCAAAATATTGTTATCTACAAATTTTGTTATAGGTGTTACCTAGAATAAGTTCTAAAATCACTAAAATAAATGCCTTTTTATTTGTTTTGGGTAAACATGTTTTTTAAAACAAATATATTGTGATTCCACAATAAAAAGAGATTTTAGTACAGGACCATCAAAAATTACTTTTAAAATAAATTTAAACATTTTTCAACCGTTAAATTTTAATTTTTGTAAAAATATACTGTACAAATAACCTCATAAAACCTCGTATAAAGTGGCCTCCTCATATAAATAATCTTTTAGCGTTAAAATAAAATGGTTTGTGAAATTAATTTTATCGTGTGTTTGTGTTTAACGTTAGAAACACAGTTATCTACTAGTTGCTATTCTACTATAGTTATTAGATATTAGAACTATATGGTAGTGCAGTTTGTAATCATAATGACATTGGTACCTACTACCTAGTACTTATCTAGATTTTTATCAGGTCAATGCATGAAATTTCTTTTATCTGTATTTATAAAAATAAATTAAATTTAGTTAGACTTACTAAAAAAAACTCTACACAATTTCCCAGATATTTCGGGGGTGGGTAAAACTTGTGTTTTATACATTATAAAATATATTAAACATATTGTTTGATTATTATAATTTGAAGTAACCTAAATAAATAGCTACGAATTTAGAATACATTAAAAGACGTAGGTATACAATATAGGTATACACGGCTAACGAATTCACTAGGTGTTCACTTTAAATAATTATGTTATTAAAATCAATTAACTCAACATATATTTTTATTCAAACAAAATCTAATCGATTGATCGATAAATTACTAACGGATATTTCATTAAACATCGTTATACAGTCATACAATACCGTAGCTTCATAAATTTTTCGAAAGAGACTTATAAATTTAGCTTTGGAATATTCGGTCCTATTTAACAGTTTATTTCGTTGTATTGATAAAATGTATACAGAAAATATAATATGGAAAGGGGTTCAAATAGTTCTATTCAACTAATGGAAGGGGGTTGAACCATCGAACCTCCGAATCCCCAAACTGCTCACTCCCAAAAATACGGCCATGATTATTATTAATGATTAAATAATACACGAAATAATACATGTATATTATTATATTTTAAAATTTAAAAATAATTGATCAATTATCTCATAAACGAAGTTCGCTTTTCTCGAGTTATTTCTTTACAACATTTAGGTACCTACCTATAGGTATAATATAATAAAATATCCAATTCACTATAATATAATCAGATAAAATTTAACCTTGTATGAACAAAGTGTCATGTTCGGTCAAAGTATCGTGTCATTAAGTACTATATATTAATGTACTTATACCAATATATAAGTCATAATATTAACATATACTTATTAGGTGCAGAAATCATAACTTATAAGTCTTAGTCGAAAAATCAAACAGTTATAACAACAGCTAATTCAATTTATTCATAACTAATATTATGTATTAATAGTTAAACAAATTCAATACATTATATTTTACAGTATTTTAAATTGCAATAGTTATTGATAGAATGATATTTAATAATATTAAGTCACTGTTAAATAAGCGATTGAATTAAGAATCGATATAATAATATTTAGTAGGTAGGTACCTATCTACCTACTTATATAATACCTACTACTTACGAGTATATATATATATATATATATATTTATTTGTATAGGTATATACTTCCAGGATATTAGAATATTGAGCTTATATTTTTGAATTTATTAAAATCATTTTACCATTTTACTTCAAGGTGATAAAATTGTATTAAATTTTAAATACTGCAGTTTATACATTATTATAATTTACATTATAGTTCATACGAACGTTATACTTTAATTTTAAACGATAGGTACATAATTCAATTCAACGAGGTATAGGTATAATAGGAGTAGGTGCATTAATAAAATAGTAAGTTAAGTAGGTATCTAATAATATATTTAAATTATACATTTTTGAACAATTGTTGTAACAATGATAGGTACTTTCTTACTTATATTTTGAAAATGCAACTGAAGACTAAAATCACGCAGTGATTGAATGGAATATTATTAATACAACTTGTAATAGCAGTGTTCTTGAATGATAAAATCAAATCATTCAAAAATACAGGTACGTATATATTTAACTTGGAAAAAGATGTAACATTAAATTATTTATTATTCAAATTATATTAATAAATACAAGCACGTTATCGGTTATCAATAACTGTATAATTAACTAGTATAGGTATATTATTACATAACCATTTCAAATGTTTTATTAGTAATGTAGCTATTATACCCAGGATGCAAAGCCAAAAGTATACATATGAGGTGACCATATTTTAAAGAATTTTAAACACTAAAACTGTACTGTTGAAATTCCTATTATTATTCGTTAAATTTCAAGACTCATGTTTTCCACTGGGAATTTTTGAGATAATTCTAATATTTTTTCTGTTAGGTAATAATAAAAAAACATTGAGATGCAGATGGTGGAAGTTTATGTAGGTACATTATCCCTTCGGTCCTAGGACAGGATAGTGCAATATTATTATTTTAGATTTGGAGGCAAAGATAAACCATTACACTGGAAAAACGATGTTTAGTATAGGTAATATTATTTTTCAGTTATTTATATAAACATTTTCGATTATTTTTTGTGTTATTCATTTAAAGTTCAAGAAACTACAGGAAAATCGAAAAACAGGATACCTAGGTATTTAAAATGCCAACTAGAATAATTTTCTTATTTAGAAAGCTCTTTATTAGGTACCTACCCGAAAATATGTATAAAGTAAACAAGTGTTAGTGTGAATATTTTTCTGAATTAAATATGAATGTATTATATGCACCTATATTCTCATAACGTAGGTAAACATACAAATAAATAAGTATACTTACTATATTATATAAATTAACATTTGTAATTATAATAGTAATATAATCGTATAAAGTTGCATTCCTTAAATTTTAATAAGAATTTTTGTATGCTATAGTATTATATAGTAGGCATACCTATACCTACCTAACTAATTATTAAATGTACAATGTATATATTAAACCAGTTACAAATCTCTAGGAGTATTATTTCTGGAATATATGTATATATACGTATGCATGTTTTCCGGTTCTGGCATTTATTTTTGGTAGTTTTTTTTTTGTACGTAAACAATATTAATAGAAAAATTGAATATTTTTAACTTTACTCAGAATATAAAAGAGCCATTATTAATTATTATCATTTTTTAGGTCAATGCGTATAGTGCAGTAATAGAGTAATGTGTATGAATGCCGAAAAACCCAAATATAAATATGTTTGATATAGAGGTTATCATGGGGTACCCCCGGGTTAAACCAGGTCGACCACCCATAAATATGCCTATAACAAAATATTCCTAATAAGTTAGCATATACACAACCCTCAAATTAAATTATAAATGTGTTTGTGTTGTAAAAAATATAACCTTTCAAAATATATAATTAGCTATTAACTTTTTTTTTGTAAACATTGATTAATATAACTGGATACTGGTTAGTATAATATATATATTATAAGATCAATTATCAACTCACATATACCTATATTAATACCTATCACTAATTATATATATTAATATATTATTATATAATATATATATATATATATTAATTATATTAATATATCTGAGAATATTCTCTTTTAAAATTTGTATCGTTTAAATGGAAATATAATCATATGCAAAATTGTTTATTTACTAAAAATAATAATTAACTACAATAAATTATACAAGACACAAGTATATAAATAATCATTTTTTTTTATGATTTCATCGATAAATGTTTTAATTAGTTATATACTTGCTAATAAAAATTGTATCGATTAACAATTTATTATGAGAATTCAAAATATTTTATTATATTTTCTATTTCTATTTTTTCTATTTTATTCATATGAATGGGGCAAGCCCAAAAATGACAAACCTATAAAAAAATTAAAAAATATAAGTGTCTACTTACGATGCGGATTACCTACCGAGAGCTTCTTGAATCTAAAGAATAGAGTTGTTGTGATAGTATTGGCAGTGCATAATAATTATCCGTTTAATTATACATATTATTATACATCATACACATTATATATTTAATAGGTACGGAAGAAGTGTATATATAGGCATTATGCAGCTGATATATTATGTATTTCCCTGTATTTAATTTGATTTTTTATGTTAATAAGTAAAGCGAAAGTCCTTTTTCCTGTGCAGTCTCGGAAAATAAGAAAACACCGGGGAGATTAAAATTAATATATAATTCTGGAAAATACGAAAAGTCGTTTTCGGGAAAACTGTTTTTGCAATCTTATCGATTTTCCCGGAAAAAAGTATATTCCGAAACTTTTCCCGGGAAACTGATTTCTGTATATAAGCCAGACAAATCGTATACCGTTTGACAACATTCCGTACGAATTTTTTCATTCGACTTGACACACTCGTTTATTTATACCAGAGATGGTCAACCGGCCGATCAAAATTATATATTATAATAAACATTAAAGGTTGATTTTTTTTTTTTTTATAATTCCAATAAAATAATTACAAAAATAATATTACAGTGTAATGACAAAGATAACATTTTAGAAGCTAAATGTATTTTAAATCTTGAGTATTTTGATAATATATCATAGTGAAATTGGTATTTCACAGGTACTATGAAAAATGAATATTTATAAAGCTACAGGGTTACTAGAAACAGTGACATGTAAGGTGAAAAACTATTATAATTCAATTTAATGAATATTTACACAAAACCACTAACAATAAAGAAAAATGAGACATTTAAAAGTCAAGGACATGATAAAACTATAACTTTTTTATTTATAGCTAGGTAATTAAAGAGTGGCTAATGTGAAATTGGATCACAGAAGATTTTAAAGTTTACATTAAATTCAGACATTTTCTAAATACTAAGCAATTGCATTATGTTAACTAGATTATAATTAGAAGCTTTGGAATTCAGCTAAATTATAAAAAATAAAAAACAACAAGATATTTCGTTAATTTCTTCATTTTCTTCACCAGTTATATTCTGTTTCCAATATTCTAATTAATTTTAATGGCTAAAATATGAAAAGAATTCAAAATGACAAGTGTTATCTTTTAGATATGATATGTATTTATATATATACGCAAAGATTTTATTTTATATTTTACGTTACCCATTATAGTTTTTTCCAAATTAAAATTGATTAAAAATTATTTAAAAACGATGAAACGCTAAGCAATTTATATAGGTATTATTTGATATAAAAAAAAAACTCGAACCTGACACAATTAGATATAAAAAAAACATAAAAAAACTTTTCTCAAGAAAGTCTCGAAAAGTTCATTTTAATTTATAAATTTTGATTATTGTGTACACTGTAACTATGTAAATCGTATCAAATATAATAGTATGTAGGTACCTAATAACGAATAACTAATAGTAAGCAGTGTCAGACTGGCCTATACTCTAGGATGATGATTACCAATAGGGCCCCTTGTCATATGAGGCTTAATTATAATATAATATATATACAAAATCTGAAATCATACATAATATATTTGATAATAATTTATAAAATGTTTTAATTCATGGATTGGATAATAATTAATATTGAAACCATATTTAAAGTTGAACGGTATTTTATACTTTTAAAAACACTGGTATAGTTAATAGTAATCAATAAAACGCTTCAGATTATTAAATACTTATATTGATTAGGAAATTTTGGAATTCTACACCAGCTACACAATTGAATAGAGTTTATAATTGTATATGCAATTCCATTCAGTACCTATGTGAAATATGAAAACTTAGTGAAATATATTTTTTTTTTATATTTTATATTTTTATTTCGCTAAATCACGATTTTGAGCGGAGATTGATGTAATATAGGTATGCGAAACTATTAGGTACTGTCAAAAACTATTTGTAAATTTGTTTTGAAAATTGTATGACCATATCTAATACTAAAATATACCTATATGTTGTAAAAATGTCGAATTTCCAGAATCATTATTTTCAGAATTCTGAAGAAATAACCAATTTTTCTTTTGCAATTTTTCGATAGATTTCCTTATGCGCGTTTATCGAAAAATTATCTCTTTAAAGTACCCTTCTCAGTCCCGTTGCTAGGGTACCAGCAAGTCATGCGTTGCTTTAGGGCGACACAATTCAAAAATATGATTATCGATAACGGACCTTTTTTTTTGGCTTATTTTCGTTTTTAAAGGCGGCATTAAAATTTTCGCTTTAGGGCGGAAAATATCTAGTAACAGGCATTACCCTTCTTGATCAAATTTTTATCTAGAAAATTGGTACACAAGTAAAGATTAAAAAAGTATTTTGGTGAAAAAGATATACAACGAATATAATTTATAAACATCTTTGAAAAGTAAAATAAAACCAAAAGATCGTTCACTTTATATAATAATAATATATTTTATAATAATTAATATTAATAAAACTAGTAATTAATATAATAATAATATTCAGAATATTAAATGCATGCGTACTGCAACTTAAATATACAACTAAGAAATTTTAAATTTTTAAAGAAAATTTACTAAAAATTCATGTTAATGAGGCCCTTTGTAAGTCAATTGCCAGTGGGGCCCTCGTTACCCAGTCTGACCCTAATAGTAAAAATATTTTATATCACCAATTTAATTATATGTTATTGTTTAATATATAAACTATTAAAAGAAAAACTATATACACAGTGGTCGAAGTGGGGGGGGGGATATGGAAGTCTTTTAGTTTTTTTTTAATCTTCTTAGATCTATTATTTATTTTTTATTTTTCTGTAGTTTGTATAGTTGTTATGTTGCCTAATATTTTTTTTAAAAATATCTTTAAATCATTATTTTCTTTAGAAGAACTAGTCTGTTTTCTAAAATTTGTGATAATTGTGATAATTTTGAGAATACAGTAAATATTTTTTATATTATTTTTATTAATTTTAAAGATAGAAAGTTACTATCATTGTTTAGGTACTATTTTAATGATGTTCAAGTTCACAACTTTTATTTATTTTTATTTGCTAAATTTACATAAATGAAAAGATTTAATAATTTCAAGTAGCTTGTGTTGAATATGACATTTTTTTAAAGATTTAAAATAACTATTAGGTTAAAAGTTACTATCCAATGTTTTTTATTCAATTAAATTTTTATTTTTGAAGATTAGAATTATATATAAAGTTCAATATTTTAAGTATATATTAACAATTTTTTTTATTCTTATTTATATTATATAGTTTAGAAATATTTGTATATTTGATAAAAAGATATAGGTACCAATGCTTACATTTTTTGTAGATAATAAAGTGACTAAAAAATTACTTTATTTACATAATATATTTGAATTTTTTCTACAAATTATAAGAAAAGTTTAATAACTAATTTTATGTTTGCTGGTTTTTTTTCATTAAATCTTTAGTGGGAAAGGAAAAAATATCATTGATAGTGGTACAATTTTCAGAGTTAGGTAAATATTATATTTATAAGGATATACGTCTTGTATATTATGTTGGAAAAATCAATTGTGTATAAATTATACAAGATAAAAATAATACAAAATTATCATCTGAATTGACTTTAGCCTTTTTGTTTAGGTAAATTATGCTTAGTGATTAAAATATTTTGAAACTAAAAATACTAATTATTATAAATTATAAGTATTTATAACAAATAATTATATACAATTTTTAAAAAGTATTTTTACTAAAATCATTACTTAAAATATTTTTACATGTTGATGAATTATTTCTATACTCATATTTGGCTTTTTAGAAACTTTTACTTCAATGCTATCTATTAGGAAAAATTACATGACATATTGGTGTAAACGATTATTATAATAAACACATTTTTTTATGTAATTTGAATGGATTTTTTTTATACGAGTAGTATGAATACGTTTGCATTAGTTTTTAAAATTAACGTTACGAAAAACTGAAATTGTCTAATAAGTGCATAGGTATTTGATCAAAATTGTGATATCCTGTATACCTCTATAATATATTGTCTGCATCAGAATCACCTCTTATAGGTATTCTATTATTGTATAATGCCATTTCTCCTGTAATCTGAACGCACGGTAGTACGCCGGATAAGTTCCAGCAATGCCAGTGTATCTTTGCACAAACCAATTCAGCTGGTTTTTCTAACCCTCATATCTCTGCTTTATCTTTAGATGGGCTTTTGAAACATGAATTATAGATTAAGTTCAAATAGCTTAAGACACTGTAAAAATTTGAGCCTTTAATTAAGTAAGCCTTTTCAAAAGGGGAGAATTTCAAAGTTTTCATTTTTGTTACTGACTGACTCACACATCATCAAAATTATAAGATGCTTCCCGTTTGGGTAGAAACGTGAAATTTGGCACAAAGGTAGGTCTTATAGTGTAGGTAAAAGGAAAAATCTAAAAATTGCAATTTTTTCAAATTTACTCAAAATGAATGCCGTTTTAGAGAGTGTAGTTCTAAATGCACGAAGTGACACGCATGAATATTCATCAATCGATTTTAAATTAAAAATTTATTTTAACTTTCATTATTAAAACGTTCTACGTTCAAATTAAAATTTACATTCTATAATCACAGATTCCCACAACGTCGAAACCAACATCCTCTTTCAAACAGTGTTACAATGAGGGTACAATTGCTAATAATGACAATAAACAATTGTTTGTAATTGACAGTAGATATTTATCAAATATAATGTTTTCATCATTTTATGATATTTTATTTTATTTATTCGTCATCAAATATAAAATATTTTAATAATCGTAATAATATTATTAGTTAACTCAGTCTATAGGTATACTCTATACCCGTGTTATTCTTCGTCGGATATATAATATTATTATTATAATATATTATATATAACTAAAAAATTTCGACGCCGTAAAATGAAAGATCTGTACTTGAGTATTTGTGCCTGGTATTGACAACGCCCAAAGGGGCAATCTTTCAGCTCTTTAACAAAGGCCCAAACGGTCTTACAAGAGAAAATGTATGACGGTACAAAATCTTTTTAATGTCTCGTAAAAAATTAATACGTAACCCACGGTGCTGCGAAGTCCGCAAACAGGAATGATATTTCCAGCAAAAACCTAACTGTGAAAAAGAGCCAAGAAACTGGTAAAAAAAAAGTAAAGTAGGAGTGAAGTGAGTTTATGAACTAAAGACATAGCAGACTTAGTCACAATGTATATATCACTATTTTAATAGGCGGAATTTTTCGGGAAGGGTGGAGGGGGGTTTGGAACTTGATCCTTTTTCATAGTTAGGTTTTTGTTGGTAGAATCTTGCTCAAATAAAATGTCATCTTTGTTTATTATCTATGAAAAAAATTTGAATATTCATTACAAATTATTAAACGCATTATGTCAGAGTACATTTTATCATAATAAAACTAAATATATTTTACATCTACAAACAATAATAATTCTAATATTTACTTACTTCGTTTTAAATGTTATTTTATTAGCAAAGAAAAAACATTTGAATTCAAGATTTAAAAATACGGTATCTTATACATTATACAAGTAAAAAGTATCCATTTCATATTTGTATAGAAACAAAAAATTTAGGAATAACTGGATTATTTCCATCCAGTGACGTTATTTGGGGAAATAGGGTGGGAATTTGCTCCCCTTGTTGACAGTGAGTTTAAGCAGAAATCGGCTGGGGTTAGAGACGTTTGTTAAAAAAATGAATGACTTTTTTTGCTTATTTTTCAACCATATGGACCGATATCAACTTCTCCCCCATCCACTTATTTTGATCTACTTCGAACACTGTATATATAGGCATATATATATATATAATAAAAAAATAAGTTAAAATTACTATGTTTATGACTTGGTTAGTTTTGGTTCTTAGGAGGGCCTTTAAATATGTTGGTCCATTGGCCACTGCAGAGTTTCACGCTACGCCACTGGTTTCACGTTTACGTATTTTATATTTACGTAATTATATATATATACAGGGTGTTAAAAATGAATTTTTATTCGTTGTATTTTGATATAAATGTAAAATTAATTCACCATGTTATTTTCTGCAAAAATCTCATACGAATCGATTTGTCATTTTTCCTCATTATTATCCATTTATGACGTTTTAACTATCAGTGTTGCCTGATGTCGCTATGATGAAAACATATGATGAGACATATCGATTCATATGAGAAATTTTCACGAAATATTATGAAGTTATTTTTATTAATTGTCGTGAAATATTAATACACGTATTGAAATATTTTAAAAATAAATGTAAAAAAAATATAAGTTTATTATTTTATTTGAAAACCGTGTTAATTAATTATGTATGTTAGACGTTAATAAATGAATTATACCATAATATTTTCTGCAAATTTCTCATGTGGATCGATATGTTACATACATTTTTCATCATGGTGACATTAGGCAACGCTGAGCGTCAAAACGTTATAAATGGGGAAAAATGAGGAAAATTGATATGACATATCGATTCGTATGAGATTTTTACAGGAAATAATATGGTGTATTTATTTTTACATTTATATCAAAATACAATGAATAAAAATTAATAAATTTAGGTTTTAACGGTAGAAAAAAAATTTCAAAACTTTCGTCATTGGGTTATTCTATTGAGTATGTGTACGAATTTTATGTATCCATTTCAGAATAAAAATATATATTTATCGAATTAAATTTTTTATTGATTATGTATGTTTTTTTGATAAAAGATCGCCAGCAGTCAACGACAATAATAATAATTACAATCAAGAAAATAAAATATTCACATTTTAAAAAATTCGAAAACCATGATTTACGTGTACTTTATACGTGTATATATACGCTCTCCCCGAACCGAACCGGGGCATATAATTAATTGGAAATCTATTTGAATATAAATTCAAATAATTTGCATTTCAATAAAAACCAATATACCTAATTAATGAATATATGCTATTTTGATTAACTATACGAATACAAATAATTCATCAGAATACATAATGTGCAGTTTATACAAATTCGTATATCTGAATAGGTAATCGTGAAAAAAGATACATTTTTACTGAAATTTAATTTATATATGTATATATATATATATACATTATACATATATATATAATATATATTGTAACTGATATCCGATATGTATCTATCTAGAGTCATTGAGATTTTAGATTCTACATACATAAATAACGTTTATATCGAGAGTTAATTCAACAAAAATGTTAGGAAAACAAGTTGAAATTGTTGAGGTTGGAATATTAATAATTATATTATTTATTATTATTACCATACGTCTGTACTACTTATACGTACCTTATATATCATGTAGGTATGCAAATTATTATATATTATATATGTATACAAAATAATAAATATGAAATTGAATGGATACGATTTTCAGATAAACGAGATATAAAGAAAATGACTATACATTTACAATCATGGACATTTCTGGTTTATACACATACTTGATTTACATGTACAGTTTATATATTGGTGGGTATCTAAATTATTTGTTTTGTTGGTATATGAATGCATATTACCTATATAATTATGTAAGTATTAAAAAGTGATAAAATCTAATGAATCACCAAATTTAACAGTAACAATAATATACAAAGTATAGAAACTTAAAAAAAAAACCAAGACTTTATAATACGTTTTCGATTTTCAAACTTTCTAGGCAAACTATATATATTATAATATTATACATATACAATATTTTATAAGTACTCGAATATTTAATACTAGTAATACTTATTGGTATTTCTAATTTTAGTGAAAGGTCTAAGTGAAAAATGTATTGGTTATACAGATTACAGCGATATTTTTTATATGTATGTTTTTAGATACCTAGTAAAATTGTACCTATTAGAATTATTTACGCAGTGAGCTTATTCTGATAGAAAATAACAACTGTTGTTTGTTTCAAATAAACGATTTTTTAATTTTCCGGTAGTTTTTTTTATACGCAAAGGAAAACTAGCGAAAAATCGAAAAATTGTGTTTAAATATATATGATTAATTTTATGTTTAATTATATATATATATAATATGATGAAATTTATTATATAATAATAGTAATAATAATAATAATAATAATAATAATAATAATAATAATAATAATAATAATAATAATAATAGTAATAATAATAAATTATTTAGGTATACCTATAGCAGGTACGGTATTGCGTACCCAACTCAGACGAGCCGCAAAAAGAAAAAAAAAATTTGGACGCAATATTATTACATATACTATATAGATCTTTTATATTATTTATAGTCATCTTTGGAACTCGATAATAATAATATAATAAGTACGTGAAAATAAATGTATTAAAAGTCCTCGTGAAATAACGGTACCGTATTATTGTATTCCAGAAATATCGACCGCAACAAAATCTCCCACAAGGCACATTCGAATGAACACAATAATATTATTATTACATAAAACATATTATAATGTACAAAAATCCCTTTGCGTTTTCTCAAAAACCATACAAAATGTATTCAAGTATTGAAGTTGTATATATAAACAAATAACTACGATAGCAATAGAATGAAGAAACGACCCGACTTTTACACCTATATCGGCGTACAAAGAAACGTCAAGCGACAACAATATTAATCTCAATGATAATATGTATACCTACCTACCCATTGAACAGATTGTATACAAAACATCGTTTGAGTCCTACCGCCGAGAAATCCAAGGGACCCTTCACAATACCATTCATTATTTCTTATTTGTCGGACCGGACATAATATATCGGTTACGTAAGATGATTCGATTTTAACCCAACGGATCTTCCACGAGTAGGTACCCTGATGCAGTGAATGTCCCGCAGATTTCCGATGAACGTTCCACGAGTCGCGGAAACACCAAGTATTTGCCAGCTTACCGTGCTTGATTTTATCATTGTTTATTAGCTCAGAGTAAGAATAAAGTTAGCGACTTTATTAGTTATTATTGTAGGACTCGGATTTTAATGCCCCTCGGGGCTTGAATTATATTTATAACGTTTTCAACGAAAAAAAAAAAAAAAATCGATAACGTTATAAAACGAAAACCGTTTTAACGCAAAAAAAAAAAAATAATAATAGCGTTTTTAAGTCCCAAATACTATTAAGAATATTATTACATTTATGACACAAAAACTACATAAAAAAAAAATGCATAGGTAATATGTACTTAAAATAATTTGTATTTGTTATTTTTGACGAAATTTACGAAAAATGTCATATCTGACACAGTGATACCTATACAAATTAATATTGTACTTGTAGCTTAGAAAATATTATGTCTAGGGAACGGATTTATATATAAATACATACATTTATTAGAATAATCTATTTAAAATCTGATAAAAAATGTGTATAATTTATATCATTGTTATAAAACAAAAATTTTATAACAATGATATAAATTATACACATTTTTTTTATCCTTTTTTGCATATTTAATGCATATTTGTCATTTTTAATGTATATTTTTGTTTTTCACTTATATTTTCACGTGTTCTTATTTCCAGCTATAAAAATGTGTGAAATTATGTTTTTGAATACTAAATATTTTAAAATCAAAAATAACATATTTTCAGTGTACTATAATAAAATAGACTTTATCTTACAAGAAATGTGTACGATTTAGGTATATACCATTTTTAATTAAAATAACACCAATTTTAATTTGCCTATATTATTTTTAACTGTTTTAACTTTTTTTCCATATTTAATGTAGGTATATTTGTAAATTTTAAATGAATATTTTGTAGCATATTATAGTATTTTTAAAAACATATTTTTAGGGTTTTTTTGTGCATATAAATCCGTTCCCTAATCATGTCTAACATTAAAAAAAAAAAATCTGCATATACATTGAAATCCTAACTCTGGTTATGCTTATTATTATAATTATATAAGTCTTCTGTGAGCTTAAACGTATCTTATAAATATCTATAAATAATGATAAACGTTCCTGTGGGTATAATATATAATAACTAAATCAGACACGTAGACAAGATTTTTTTCTTTAACATGTCAAATTTTTGTTAGCCCTTTTCAGTTGATGAGTAAAAAAAAATCCAGTCAGTAGGCCGTGGAAGTAGTTTCGCTTGTAGGGTAGGATGCTGGTGGATATTATATTGAATTTAGAAGAATAATAAAAATGTATAAAATGTTTTTAAAAAATGTATAATGTAATATATCCACAGATATTATAATAGTAAAACATATACTCTGTGAAAATTTAAAATTTAAAATTATTTTCGAAATTACGAGGAAATAACTCGTTTTTTCGTCTTATACGTTTATAGAAAATTTAGAATATTACCAAATATTAAAAGTACCTACTATCATGATCAAATTTATTAATGAGAAGTGAATAATGTAGTAAATTGTGCTTTTACTGCACCTAAAATATATTTTTGATTAGTACCTATATATAAATTTGTATTTAATGGAATTAATGTTTTAATTAAAAATCTAAATAAATAAATAAATAGGTACCTACTTAAATTGATTTTTCATTTTTTTTATCGGAAAATCACAATATCTAAGGTTTTCTCATATTTTTACCATCGACAACCATCCAAATTCCTCCGTAACCCTTTAAAAATAAATTATCGACTGTGGAGATGCATTTTTTAGTATAAAACTAAAATGTTTGATTATTCCTATATTTATGTGGTGTCGTGATGGAAAATAAATGGACCGATAATATTATAGGACCAGTTAGAATTTTCGTTGCATCGGACACAAAATCCTACGCAAGCCTAACCTAATCCTGCCTGGCCAAACTAAAATAATAAGAAATAAACATCACTGTAAAACCATTATATAGCTATAGCTCCCTCACAACATTCAGAATCAAAAAAGTCGCATATATAAGTAATATAATATTGTTATAAATATGTATTTATGTTAATTTTTGCTTTAGGCAAGTGTAGGTTACACAATATACAAGATTTCTATAGGTAATGTAAACGACTTAAAGAAAAAAAAAAAAAAAAAAACGAGAGTCCAATTCCCGGACTATACTGACTTTTCCAAGGGGGCCCGGTCCCCTTAAACCCTTTCCATGGCCACATGTCTGAACGGAATATTAGAATTTATGTGGAACCAGTGCTCGAATAGGAAAAGTAGAAGGGGTACTCTCGGACTTTCAATAAATGAGCGTTATTCCTTCAAACTATATGTAACTATCGTATACCGTAATAAATAATTAGTAAGGGTGCTCTAAAAATATAAAATAGTAAAGGAGCCCTGCGCATCTCCTCCCACCATTTTGAATACTGCTAGATGTGACGTATAGCATTCGCTTCTTAAATAAACACACACACATATATATATGTATGTACCTAATAATAAAATAAACGCATCAATTCTTTATACTATAATAATATACCATTCCTGCAGTTGTATATTTAAAAAAAGACACTTTTTTCCTCGTCTTTGTCTGTGGCCGACCGTGTCCCAACTAAATAACTGTGTGTAAAGTAAAATCAAAAATCTTTGCTGGTTGACGTTTTCGCATGTGTAAATCTGTGAAGTATATACTCCGGTCCACGAGAGAATGTATTCATTACACGCATAGTTGCACGCTATTAGATAGGTATACAGGTGTTATATAATATTGTGGACTGTGATGAGAATATACATCCAATGTAAGTACATAATATTATTAAACCCGTTTTGGATTGTGCACAACATAGTACGTTCTCTCGTATAGGTCAGACTAAATAGACTATGAGCGGGAGCGTACAAGCACATTATTATAATATACCTATTATGTAATTACCTACATAAATTAATAATGAATTATTATTATTATTGATATTTCTGTACTTTTTTTTTTCAATTTACCTATATAGTCATAATATATATATAGGTAGACGTGTGCATGTATACTCATTGAAATGAAACGGATAAAATGAAAATATAATGATTAGTGCGTCCGGGTGTATATATATTATCGCATATTATTAATTTACGAGACTATTCGACTCCGAAACATTTCCATTTACGTCTGCTGGAGTAAATGTTTAATGTTTTTGCAAAAAGTAGGTAATACAATTATAATAGTTATCATAAGTAAAGTCCGGATATTTAGGTCGAAAAAAGTTTAAATATGGTACTAATATAGGTATGTGCACAATTACACAAATAAAGCCTAAAAATATTCTCTTTGTTTTCTCTTGAAAAAAAAAAAATATATATATATACAAAAAAAATTTAATAAACCTCAAAATATGCTTTTATATGTAATTTTTTTTTCTCGGCATAAATTCTTTAAAACCGTGGCATACAGCACTAAATTTTTGATAAAGTGTGTCTATATATGACAAAATTACGGATGCACAGGGAGTATGATAAACTTCACATAATTTTCAGACAAAATCATAATTTGTAAAAATTATGAATGAAAACCTATTACATTTTTTTTTATCTCTAAATTAAATTTAATAATAATAATATTAATATAATATAATTTTTTACATTCAAAATATACAAAATATTTTAAGATATACCCTGCTAGAAGCTAAATATTCCCTATTTTCTGAAATAGTCTGGAATATGCAATAAAAACTCTTTTCTGTGAACTCTGTGTTATACGAATCGTCCACATTTTTATTCCCATAAAACTGCATAATATGCTCAATACTGATATGTAAAAATCTAAAAATCCGGACTCTAGTTATAAGTTATAGGAAACATTTACGTACAATATATTATATAATTAATAAATAAATAATAAATTTTAATAAGTAATACTTAAGTCCTGATTAGGTACCTATGTACGTATATACCTATATATCCTTTAAATTATTAATTATTTATTCCATATTCGTTATTGCGAAAGCGATATAATAAATTCTTTCTTATATTTATATATATATATATATGAGTTATTACTAATATAATGGCTATCATAACCGATATTTTCCAATAGTTAATGACTAATAAGTGATGAAAAATTAAAATCAAAATATCAAAAATATCTATCGTAGGTAGGGTATCTATTTTATAAATGTAGTATAAAATGATTGCGAACGACGTCGTATGCGCCCCGAGCATCACATAAGAAGAACGCCAAAACGAATGATTTTCGGGGAAACTTGTAATGTTCATTTTTAAATTGCATTATATACCTTCCACGTTCGGATACCCTACGACTTTGATGTTATAATTTGTAGGTAATTTAGTTAAAACTTACCGCGCGTTTCTATCTCATAGCACAATGTATTTTTCGAGACAATTTGTTAATTGAAAATAATTTATACTCTTATTAATTTTGGTCCACTATCATTTTTGGTCGGAAAAAAATAATTTCGTGTATCCTGTTGAAGTAGTAACTCCCAAAAGAACATTTAGAACTATATATAATGCGTATTACAATACGCCCGAGTGCTATTATTATATAGCTGTCTTACTGTTTATGAACTTGCAGGGGCAAAATAATGTTAGACGTACCTATTACCTACTGGGAAGCATGGTTGAGTTTCATGGGTGCCGGATACAAAACCATCGCCATTCTCTAATGAACTTAATAATATATACCTACGTTGAAGGATTTCCAGGGATATAAGTTCGAAGAAATGTCATAATTTAGTACTTTCCATGTTCATATTTGTTACCCAGGGGGTAATAGGTATCGTATTTACTTAGAATTATTTCTCAACGTTCGCTTTACATCCCATCAAATATAATCCTCCGTTCATTCACTATTTGTACATATAATAGGTAATATATTCATAAAATTTAATTATATTTAATAATATCAATTTCTAAAACGGTATAGTAATAACATTATATTTATAGGCAAATACGCATTTAATAACAATAATCTACTTGGAAAATTTGTACTGTTAATTTTACTGTGAACGAGTTGCAGATGGTCTAACATTTTGAATTGAAATAAAATGTACCTATTATTGTTTTCGAATTCCCTATATAGTAGCTAGCATATTATGTACGTACATAGTTCATACTGTGAAATCCGTGTTTATAGTTTTTTTTTTTTTTTTACAGTTAAAGATAAAAATATAAGAAAATGTAATTTAAACCTCAGCATTAGATCAAATTTATTTGTGACTTATTGAATTTCATTTAATCATTTTAAATTGCAACAATTTCAAATAAGTATCACAAATTGAAAAATATAATAATTTCATTATGTAACTGCAGCCTGTATCATATATTATGTATTTAACAGGTACATAAATTTGGAAAAATTATACGAACTAAGTAGGTATACCTTTATGTATATCTACATTATACATAATATTATAAAAATCTACCTAATTATCTAACGAAATATATTATCATTATTTTTATTACTAAGTACATAATCTAATATATTTTGTTTAAACGACCTACTATAGGTACTATAGAATATAAATTATCGAATTGACAACTTAGTTATCGGTTTAATATACATTTTTCTGAATATAATAGTATGAGTAGGTAATGACTTTTATCCTTAAAATATCTGGTTTAATAAATTGTCGGTTTTATTTTAGTTTGACAAATAATTTACTGAGTTCAATTGACTTTATCGACTTGATAACATCGGATATTATCTTTCTTATCCTATAGAATATTTTTACATTAGTTTATTACATAATTGACTCCATAATTATATTTATCTGTTTGTTTATCGAATCAATAATGTACCTTAATCCTTATAATTATGCTATTTTTATAGGACATTATTTATGGAACCTAACACGAGAGGTTTTGAAAGACAATAATATACATTGCGATCGTGATTATAAAAATACCGATGGAATTAATCGTAGTTATATTTTCAATATCAACAAAGACCATTATTTTTGAAAAAATCATAAGAATAATTTTAAAATAGTAATCATGTTCTTGCATAATAATTCTTAAGGGTGGCTTAATTATTCAATTTATATATGTATATATTTCTGAACTAAGATATTTCGTATAAGTTCTGCCAAATTCAATACAAAATATACTTATTAATGATTTCTTCATTTCAATATTATTTTAAAAATTGAAATATTAGAATATTGAGAGAAAGTGGACCAATTCGTTTCAGACGTTGTGGTTGTTTCGGTAAAAAAAAAAAATTGAAGAGGGTTTGTAGGGATCTTAATATTTAGTTAAATAGCCATTGCAATATTGATATTCACTAGATAATTTTTAACCTCGTGATATGTTTCATTATTAACCATTGTATATAATATATTATATTATTATATTATATTAAGTAGGTACCTTTACTAGGTATATACATATTATTTATACCGTACAAAACATGGTAAATTAAAATTATAGTATTGTAATAATTATTGTATTAGATATTTTTGGAAATTAATTCAATTACAGCCAATGTATTATAAATCAATGTTGATATTGTTTTTATATTAAATTAATTTTACATTTTAAAGTTGACACGAAACAGGCATCCTATTTATCTGAACATCGTGTGAGGGCTATGAATTAAAGTTAGCAGTAGGTATCTATTATACTATATTAGGGTGATCATATTTTTAAAATTAAAAACCGGAACAATAATAAAAAAAGTTAATTGTGCTTAATAATTTTCTGCCAAAATGTTCGTAAATCGCTTTTGAAAAATGATAAATAAGAAAAAAAAGAAGTAATTTGTAATCTTTCCTCAATACCAATATACATAATTATAAGTGTGTAT
Organism: Pemphigus obesinymphae; assembly: GCA_025469235.1. NCBI lineage: Eukaryota > Metazoa > Arthropoda > Insecta > Hemiptera > Aphididae > Pemphigus > Pemphigus obesinymphae. The sequence goes on along the minus strand of JAIPRL010001367.1, from coordinate 26,283 downwards.
TTTTAAAAATAGAATTGTTAATAATATAAATCATTTTGGTCTATAATAAAATGTTTGATAGTATTAAATTTGAAACAATATAACCGGATTATTTGATGTGCAGATTTTAAATAGATTTACTTAAACGATTGTCAGGCAAATTAATGTTATTTTTACCATAATTTACAATTTATCTAAGGGTTTTTTTTATTTGTGTAATGTTTTGAGAGTTATCCGATGTATGGATATATGGATTTGACATTTCATCCCTCGAATAATAATTATCTGTGATCGCAAACTGCGAAGTAAATATATACCTACCCGCTACCGTCCACACAGATATTGTGTTGAAATTTACAACTATATAATAACATTTATTATCTACCTACAAAATTTTCATTTTATTTAATTAATGTTTGAATAAGGTAACAGTTTTCCTTACTTACCGAATATATATAATATATTGTACCTACTGATTGTAGTATTTTTAGCTAAAATATATTTTTGACCTAAAATCAAATAGTGTACAATGTAAAACATATACCAGATATCTAAAATATATAATATATAGGTAAGTACCTAATACTTATGCTATTGAGAAGTTTTGGTTAAGTCACTTAGAATATACTATTAAATAGATAAAGTTAAGGTATTTACATAGTTTATGATTTAACTAGTTAAAACCTGATTTAAGTTAACTTAACTCAATTAATTAAAAAGTTAAACTCCTTAACCATGTTACGTACCTATTGTGTATGTACATCAAACGACTAATTTTGTTATTCATATTGACAAAATATTAGAGTTAATTGTAGACAAAAACGGATACGTAGAAAATACATAGTCTATACTCTATAGTTTAATAAATTTTTCAGTGCAATATTCGGTAATTTAAGTAAAAAAAATGGCTTTCCTATGTGCAAAACTAAGTACCTATACGTTTAATAAACGTTTACGTCTCCACCGTCAACGGTGGATACTGGATATGTATATAAATGTTTATTATATATTATGTTTATTATTGATGTATAAATATTATAGTAAGTATGTTTGAAGGTGTATCATACGTGTGTTTATTTTTAAGTGCATTTATAGTTTATTTAATGAACATAAAATAATAATAAAAAAAATCACAAAAAGTTTTGTCAATCCGGGAAGATTTGAACTTATACCACACATATGAATCTATTTATAAGATATACCTATAATACCTATACAGGAGGGTACTCACGGGGGGAAATGAGGGTGTCATATCTCCCCATGGCTTTTTTAGATTCTGAACGGAGCGAGGAAGCTAGTTGTATTATTAGCTAGTTATTTTTTTTTCTGTGTACAACTTTTCGACCAGAAGACATTAACTAATCTGTACATGTAACCTTATTTTCCGATAGAAAATTTTATTTAGTCTGTACTTTGAAGGCCATTTTTCCAGTTTTATTTGTTTTCGATAAACGCGGTAGGAAAAACTACCGAAAAATTATATAAAAACGGCCAAAATACGATCTCATCATATCGAGATTTATGTATATTACCGCCCGAAACTCCGCTCAGAATCGTTTTATCAATGCAATACATTCACCAAGATTATCCTGTACAATAAGCGAAGTTCTTTCACCCTTACTGACCCCCGACGAGCGATGTGTACCTTTTTCTTTATAAATTTCAGCATGAATATAAAATTCTTTAACTATAGATTAATTACATTGCTAGTATAATAAATTATAATTGTGTACAAAAAACAATACAGAAAATGAACAATTATTGGATTGCATTGAATTCATAGTCAAATTTGCACAAATGACCTTTTTTTTTTATAGCGATTTAGGAATTTTTGGAAAAACATCCCCCCTATTTTAGAATTCTGAGCACACCACTGTACCTATATCTCAAATTCTACACCTTAACTCCCTGAGACACTATATCTAACATAGGGGTGACTGGAGGAACAACAGTCAGTAGGTAATATCAATCACTCTGTTATCTCATGAACTAGGTATAATATCTAAAATTATGCTGACCACACGAGAAGGTTAAGAATGATAACAAACACTAATTCTTATCAGAACGTTGTTAACAAAAATAATATTATGATATTTTGATGTTAATTTATCTAAAAAATGTTATGCATTTAATATTAATTAAAGTAAGAACATTTATACTTTATAGTTGTAGGTACATAAATGGGCTAATAGAAGTCTAAGAAATAGTATAGAAATATGAAAAATTCCTAAGTTTATAATATTTTTGGAAAGAAACCAATATTTCTTATCTTAATATTTTTTCTTGGTAATTATGTATAATTAAAACCAGTAATTTTAATCATTATTTAATTGATTTTGTTAAACATAACTTTAGGCCAATCTGTTTACATACAATTTTAAATGATCGGTTTTGCCTCAAGGTAGAAGGGTACCGGTCATTTGCGTATTTTTTTTAAACACAAAAATTAATGTAAGCATATGTTTTAAAAATCCTAGCCATTGGCATAATGTGACCAACATGGAGTGATGTAGTCATAATTTTTTTAGTGGGTATATGCTGAAGCTTGAAAGATTTACCCTACCCAATAGTGCATATTTTTTCTTTTTTTTTGGGAGGGAGTGTGGTCCTCTAAATTATTTCAAGCCCCATATTTTTTTAGAATTAAAACATATTAATAAAAGTTAATATTATGGTGGAGTTGAAGCACTCCCCCCCTCCCCGAATGTTTAGGCTAATTTTGACAGGAACAGGACTTGAAAACATTATATTTATAACGTTATAACACTCAAAATCAATAACGTATTATGATGTAAAACGTTATAACGCAAAATTTAAATAAAACTTTAAAACAAGAACGTTTTTAAGCCTTGGCCAGAATGACAAACAAGTTTTGATAATAGATAAGGGATATAGGAATATAGGTTTTTTATCACAAAAATATGGAATTATTAAATTAAAAAACGTACTAATAGTTAATATCTAGATACATACAAGTAATATCGACTCAGAAAATAAGTGGCTTACTTTAAAAGAATTACCCAGTATTCCTATGAATACATAATTTGATATTGCATTATCTGTAATATTGTTTTTAATATAATTGATAAATAAATTTATCAATGAATCCTTTGGTGTTAAGTATTATGAGGACGCTGCCCAGTGCCCACACGTGTATTTTCTCTGACATAGCAAATCTGCGTACCGTATTCGTACTACAGTTTATTTATAATTAATATAAATGTAAATTTAGGTACCTATTATCAAAGTCTTAGAAGAAAACATAAACTGTGTTCTAACGTGGAGATGTCTTTAATATTAGTATTTTTATACAAGTTATAAGTAGTTAAATAACTCATTGTTTTTTAATAAATATAACACTAGTTTTAAAAATGAAATGAAAAAAAAAAAACTCTATGCTAAAGCATAGTTTATGTTCTCTTCTACACATTTGATAATAGGTAAATTGACTCTAATATTAATTATAAATAAACTATAGTAATAATTCGGTATGTAGATTTTCTATGTTATGCGTATGTAAGACAGAGACAACAAACGTGTGAATAGCGTCCTCTTAAGAAAGGCAATATATTTTTTTAAATATCTTATAACAAAAATAATAATTATTATGATACATACATGTTTTATATTAGGTACTTAAATACTCAGTTAGTCGTTATGATGTGGGGAGAATTGCATAAAAATATAAGTATATGTGCGTACCTAATGTTAATTTGTATAAATTAAAAATTCATGTGTACGGTGTAGACATACTAAACACGGTCAATTAGCATTTAAAATTTTCGAAAATGGATAGGTACATAATGATTAGGTATATTGAAAGTTAAGTTGAGTTATTTTGAATTGATCCTCCTGAACACCGCAGCAATTCATCATATTTTACTGTGTATGCAATTATCAAATATATATTATTATTTATGTTTGTAAAATATGTAGGTACAAAAATATATTAATTATGTAAAATTCATCGCCACTCGCGGTACCATTCCCAAAGTGAATAGAGCAAACAATAATTTACAATAATCATACAATATTCATGGAGATACCAGCTACCTAAGAACTAAGTCTAAACTAAAAAACTAAGTCTACCAAAGAGCATAATACCTCTGCTACAACTGCCCAGTTATAAATTCTTGTTTTCCATAAGCATATCACTATTATCAGTTATCAGGTAATAGAGGAAAAATAACAAATAAAACTAAATATTTTTTAAATGATTAGGTACTGTGAATCTGTCAATAGACCGTAAATAAAAATTTGCCGGAGTACTGAGTATACGCGTAGGTATACGATGGTATACCCTCCACTACATCCCTGCCAACATGTGTATTTAATATTTATCCATTTTTTAAAGTAAAGCATTATACCTAAAGTCGTAGAACGTGAGATATAACATATTTTGTTTAGATGTTTTATGACGATAAATATATATATATAGTTATAGTTGTATATTATAGTAGTCTTCGCTACTATTATATAGATATTGAAAAGTTCAAGACTACCTATACTTAAATACACGTAGGTAATACATAAGTTTACAATATATAGGTGTAGGTACACCTAATTAACTAGTTAAGTTAAAAAGTTAATAATAACTATTAACTGTTCAACGAGTAAATTACCTTTAGACTGTATAATTATAATGTACAAAAAAAAAAAAAAAAATCTAACGAAATTCTATATTATTGTTCATTATAGCGTTTACATTTTATGTAAAATATTATATATTTTATGTAATTCGTGTCAAAGTCTAAATTACGAATAAATTACACCTAGTTGTATAAAATCGATAAAACATTAACACTTCGTATCATGTTCTACCATATCGTATTATTATAATATATTATACACTTGATATCATACATAATATATTATGTAGTATGTTGGTGAGTTATAATAATATGTACGAGCAATGTTCATTTACCCATTTGTTTTACTCTGTGTCGATTATATAGTAAATAGGTCAATTAGACAAAACACAATATACCATAACAGTAATAATTAAAGTTGACAGTAAACACAAAAAAATTACTGAATTTATCTGTAGAATTACATATAAATATTTTAGACAGGTATCTATTATTAATTTGTATTTTAAGTGTCCGACGACGATTATTCTATAGAATACCGTTTACCTTTCCGATTGCAGTGCGGTTATAATAATATTATGTTAGTAAAATATTAACTATTATGTGCAATAGATACAGAACTCTACTTGAGCTTGTGCATATATAATGCTTTGAAGTTCAGTAAAAAGGTCAAATACATTTTTGTTTTATAAAATTTGTATGCATTCATCATGACTTTATGAACCCAGTATATATGGCGTTCATTTCCATAATACTCGTTTAGGATGTTTGTAAAACAATTTACCTATTTGGTTTCCAGCAAACGTATGAAAACATGCCATGTGTGTACCGTATATTTGAATAATTAATTTTACGTAGGCGTTCGAAGTGTTATTAGTTTTAAAAATTGTTGTTTTTGCCTTTTTAAGTGTAGGTATATTCTTAAAGATCATTGATAATATTTTCAAGATATATACGTATCTTTACATACCTACAAGAAAAGATACATTTCTTAATTTTATGGGATATGTATTGAGTATTTATAATCATAAAGAGCTCACACGTCCATTAGCCATAACTGAATCTGATATAATAATATGCGAAATCTAAATGGAGGGAAGAATAATTTCACTCAAACATGATTTTTCGCTTTTCGCGATGAATTTACATCGAAGATTTACTATTTATAATTTTTTTTTTTTTTTTAAATAGCCTAACTCAAATAAAATAAATGAACAAATACAACAATATTTTATGAATAATATATACACAATACACATATAAATACATATATATTATTATGTACCTATTTTGGGAATTTAAAAACCTCATAAATGTACCTTCTTAGAAAACTAGAAAAATATACGGCATGTTAAAACGTATAAACAAATTTATTAATGTATTGGAGATTAAACTATCATTATTTATTATAATAAGTACTATTTGACATTATTATGAGTATTAAAAACAAAATAATAAAAACTGAAGAATTAAACAATTTATTTAGGCCATACGTCTAGTATTTAAGGGGTTTTGTATGGGAAATTTAAAAGATATTTTAATACAAATTAAAATCTTGAAATTTTAAATGCATTTTAAAAGTAATTTATAAATGGTTCTGTGTCAGTACTACATTTCTAAATATTCAGTTCATTACTGAAGAATTAAAAAATATTTTCTACACTATAATATTTTTCATAATTTACATTTCAAACGTGTCCCAGATGTTCTCTATATAAATTTCATAATAGGCAATTTAACTCTAAAATATTTTTTTAGGTAAACATTTTCACATTTTTACAACTCAAATCGTTGATATGATATCCTCTTAAAAAATGTTGTTATGAACGTCATGTTTTCTTCCAATTTGTTTTTTTCTTAATTATATTTTGAATTCACATTAAAACTATATTATAACGAGTTTATAATAGGTACATATATATTATCGTTAAACGAGACACGAATATTCGAATAATGTTTCGCCATTATGGCAAAATATTAAACATCATTAAAGAAGAATTTATTACCTACCTTAATACCTACTGAAAATTTGATATTAACAAAATAGTAAAATAACCACATAATGATTATCATTATACTTGGATACCTATTCTGGTATATGGCACACGCGTTTATATTTTTAAGATCAACATTGAAGACGGCATACACCCGGTTTATAGGCAATTTTAAAGGAAATACGAAGAAAAATTAAAATCTAATAAGTAATTAAAAAATATTTTAAAACATCCCAAAAGTAATCCTATGGCAGTAACATTTGATTTCATAATGATGTTTATTTTTATTTTCCTGTGAGTAACATTTCGGGTAGAAGGATTGGAATAAGAGTCTTGGGATAAAGACAATTTTTGATGACAAATTCATTCTAGTATTACTAGTATCTAGTTGATACTTTAAATAGGTAATTTTTTGATTTTTAACCAAAATAAATATTTACAATAATGTTTATTTTATATATTCTAGAAACAACTTATCGGGTAGAAGGAGTAAAGTAAAGAGTTTTCTTTGTGACAAATTCATTTTGGATGTTACACTCTGACTCTAGAGTGACTCATAATGACTCTAGAGGTATCCTTTAAGCATAAAGTATAGTTTTTCTTAAGAGTAAAGGAAAACTACCGTTTATAATGGAAAAGTTTCATAAATAAGAAATAATAACGGTCTTTATTACCGATTTTTCATTATTTTTTTTTATTATACCTACCAAACTTCGCTCAGAATCGTATTTTAAATTCAATGATTTATTTTTGCTTCCAAATCTAAAATAATAATAATGCACTATCCTGTCCGAGGATTAACTTCCACTATCTGTATATAAACTGTTATTATTGTTTAAAATAATGCAAAATATGTTTCGGGAGATGGTTACTGAGAAATCAAGTGGTTTTAATTTTTTGTGTTTAATAACCGCTAAACAAAATGTAAACACCTTGAAATTAATTAATTTTTTGCATGGACGATTTACGATAACGTCATCAGAAGTGAAGTTATTTGAGAGTTTGAATTTTTGGTTTTTTTAGACCCCCTCCCCCCTTGTCAGCAAATGTCAGTAAATGTCCGACCCCCCTACTTTATTACGTCAGCATATGTTCGACGACCTCTCCACTATTAAAAAAAAAAAATAAAAAAATGTCCGAATCTTATATGAATTAATTAAAAATAAATGAAAAATTTTGTTACATATTTTGAATTTTATTTTACATATTTTGACAAAAATAAGTACATATTTATATACATATTTTGATTTTTTTTTATTACTGCTGACGTCAGCATTGGTTCTAACCTCCCTCCATCCCCCTTGTCAGCAATTGTCAGCACACGACAGACCCCTACTCTTAGATGCTTACGTAATACTTGAACGCCCCCTTACTTGTTATAAACTGAAGCAATACAGTTTCCTAGAATTGTATCTTTCGAAGCATTTCATGTGCGAATATACAGTGGTATAGAGTCCTCTTAATATTTAAAATATTTAAAAAATATAATAAACAATTTTGGAACATCGAGGAATCTACCTAATACACCCATAATAATGTTTTTTGATAAGTTATCCGATTCAATATATAATATATCCAAAAAATTTTCAATATTTCTCGTAATACTATCGCATTGTCGTTGATAAAAAATAATAAATTAATATATTAAAAATGAATAGGCAAGGTCATCTTATAAGGAGTATTATATAGGCAGTTTATCGTACGTGATATAATACGGTATGTTAATATTTGATAAGTTAATACAATTTAGAGGCCCGTTTCTACAACTATTTTATACGTAAAATTTCGCTTTACGAGAAAAACGATTAAGACTTGTAAAATGAAACGATTTTAACTCTTTAACTTAAGAGGATGTCAACGCGGCCATTTTTAAGGGGTTCTATATAGGCAGTTTGTCGAAAATTTTAAGAAAAATGAAAATCTAACAATTGAAAAACTCTTATATGCATTTTTTAAATGACTGTAATAATTAGTCCCATTACTAAATAATATTTTACTATGGTTGTTTTTTTATGGAATTAATACAATTTTATTGAAAATATTACTTTTGCATTTCTCATTTATAACAACTTACAAATATCTTAGAAACACGAAACAAAAAACAAATGGTAAAAAACAAAATTATGTGGTGCCTTACAGAGTCGTTTTTCGATATGTGTATTTAAATATGTTTTATGAATTGTTAAAAACTCAACTCAAAATTTTGGTATTTCTTTAATAACTATAAATCTTGAAAAAAATAAAATATGGTAAGAAACCTCCGTAAGGCGCTAAAAAATGTTGTTATCTATAATTAGTTTTTCATTTCATATTTATAAGATATTTGTAAGTTGTTAAAAATGAGAAATGCTAAGATGAGTTTTTTATTGAAAATTGTTTTCGCTGACAGGAAAATCCTCTTAAAGGAAATGTATAATTACAGGTCGGCCTTAACTTATAAAATATATTTTCCATCATTTGTAATTATTGTTCCAAAAACCATCATTTTCGTATTTATTTTTACAATATTCTACAGCTGAAAATGTATTTATAATCACAATATAAGTTAAGATCCTACCTATAAAAAAATCTCTCCTCTTTTAAATGAAAGAAAAATTATTAAAATACGTAAATTCTCTAATGTTTTATCACTTTTTCGGCGAAGTTATAAATTATAATACTCATTATCAAATCGATAGAGACATTTTCTAGTAAAACATAATTTGGATTTTTAATTTATTTATTAAAAAACCAGTTATTATAAAGTTTAAAAAGTAAAAAATTAATTTTTTTAAATAACAATAACTTTTTTTTTTAAATTAATAAATTAAAAAATCAAAATGACGGTCATCTTAAATTAGTGTCCTCTATTGATTTAATAATTGATTAAGTGATTTAAGTGTCTACACTACAATCACTTCATGAATTCATTTTACTCAAATATGTTTGTTTTTTAAATAAATATTGCGATCACACAACAATAAAAAGTTGTGTGATCATAAAATTTGTTAAAAAAAAACATATTAATGCAAAACTTATAAAACAGGTTCATAAAATTATATTTCAGAATAAAAACACTTATTATAAAATCAAAGAGGGTGAAATTTTGGAGTGAACTTAATTTCGATTTTTGTATCATTTATTAATAAAAATAAAAATTATTATAGTTTCAAAAAATTAATTTTTTTACTTTATAGGTTAAAATATTAAAAAAACACTTATTTAAACTATTTTAAAGTTTAAAAACTAAAAAAAATAATTTTTTGAAAGTATAATAATTTTTATTTTAATTAATAAATAATATAAAAACCGAAATTAAGTTCACTCCAAAATTTTACCCTCTATTGATTTTATAATAAGTGTTTTTACACTAAAATATAATATTATGAACCTGTTTAATCAATTTTTCGTAAATATATTTTTACCATATTGATTATTATTATCAACTATGATAGTTGGAAAACAGTTACTTGGGTACTGACAAATAATAGTTTATAAATTGGTAACGTTTGTCTATTAACACTAAATAATTTAATTGCAGTAGATAATTGTATGATACATTTGATTAAATTATTATTACAATCAATGAGTGATTTTCCTTGGACTTCACCCATATTATCAATATTAATGTATACTTCGAATAATATTATATTATACTTATGTTTTAGTATCGGACTGTCGGCCATAATATAGTCTTTAAATATTATGCATTGCGTGTGTATAAAATTTATTAAAATAATAAACTTAGATTTACATAATATAAATTGCCATATAGGTGTACCAAAAAATTAATTACACCATTGTGATAATTAGTAAAAATAATTTTCAAAGGTCAATGATTAATAATAATCATATACATTATTGAAATAGTTTAAAGCCCTGAATAAGCACTTAAATTACTTAAAATATAATCACGACATTGCTCCATAATTCCCAACGCAATATAATAGAAATATATCCTAATATGCATTTCGATTAGTCGTATTTACATAAATACGAGTAGGTAATGTCAGCCTGACTCTGGCAGATGAACAGGAATTGCTGCCGGGGCCTCGACCTTTCCTTTTTTTGCCCCATTAAATTATCAGTATAAAGTATAAACTAATATTAAAACTGTTATTTTGTCAAGTCTAAAGATTGACATTTAAATACTAAAAATATTATATATTTTGTTATTTTAAGTTAAAAGTGTGACTTCAGGATTGGTAAATGCAAGAAAAGTCTCATATTTGTCATTTTGGGTATAACACTAAGTATTACAATATAATCTGTCTTAAGTACAAGTTATTATTTAGTTTTTGGGACCTGCGCAGTCTTATAAATCTCAAGTGTTCATAATTTTTCATATTATTATTGAGGTTATCTGATTATTATCCTATAATTTCTCTGGCTATAAATTCCTAAAGTTCAAAAGATAAAAAACAACGAACGACCGCATATCAAATTTTTCATCAAACTCAAGGTGACAGACCATAAGTAGGTACCTACCAAAAAAAAAAATATATATTCGAGGTTTTCGACTAAAATTTCAATAAGTCTTAGATTGCAAGGAATCTATTATAGCTGTTTTACTATGATGATTATAATATTAATTTAATATCAAGTTACAGACTAGAAGTATGACGCCAATATTTATGTATGTACCTATTCTTTTTTGAAGAATTTTGCCTAGTTAATTTCCCAGCAGTTCCAGTAGTTTTTTATACTAAAGGAAATACTACAAAAGATGACGAAGAACACGCGTTCGTAAACAGTTATTTCTTCGTTATTCCAAATATAATGATCCTTGAAACTTGAAATTTACACTAAAAATACATTTTAGTATTTTATATACATAATCAATTTATCAAATTTTATCAATTTTTAAAAATTTATATCACTTAATAATTATTTAGGTATTATATATAAGACTTAATATGAAGTTAAGAAAGTTAATGAAATTAGTGTGTATGTATGGTGTAATCGATCGATCTTTCTTCTTTTTTATTATATATATATACATATATATATTATTTTCATTATTTTCGGAGTGAAAATAATGAAAATATGGCTAAACCATTTTTTGAATAGAAATATGTTTTTTTTTTGTGACAAAATTGAAAGATATTTAGGGCTGATCCGATTTAAGTTCTGTAAAAACCGTGAGATTTCTTGAAATTTTTTCTATAACTCGATCGAGGCGTTTTTCAAAATATGAGTATCTGTCTTAACTACACATTACATACAAGTAAAAAATATACACTGCAAACATAGTACATATTATATTTTCAGACATGTCCTGCAGTTTTTTTGACTATTCCTGACAATATATTTAAAATATACAACTACGGGTACGAGTGATTTTTAATCGTGAATAGTAACCCTGAAAATTTTCTCTCATTCTCTGTAACTATAAGATGTTTGAAAACAACGGCTTTAAGGTAAAAACGAAAAAAAAAAAACAAGTAATATAAACGCATCCGATGAATGTATTGGCTATATATGCAAGGCCGTATTTAGATTTTATTTTCGGAAAGGGTCCAAAATATATTTTATAATTTTAGTAGGTGCCCCATTCTCCCCTACATATTGAATTTATACTTTGTCCATCATATAGCGATTTATCGAATTTATGAATTTTGAAAACAGATTTTAATTTATAAACAAATTAACTTATAATCGAATTTTTTCAATTTTTCAATTTTTATATCCAATATTTTAATACTTGGTGGACAAATATTTAATGATTTTCAATTTAATAAAATTATTTTAATAAACAATAAATATTAAAAAGTCTTTGTCTGGAGTTTCCCAACCTGCAGTTTTCAAAGTATTAGATATTTTTTAAATTTTAAAAATGTTATGAATTTTAAGGTCAACGGACAATTCAATCAACGATGGATAAAAATCGGTTTTTTTGTTTGTGTATAAAACTCGTCACAGAGAACCGCCTTAAAAATTATATTTGACAATAGATCAGAATCTATAGATAAATACATTTTTTTTTAATAAAATTATGATTACTTATTTTTGGCAAGTTAAAAAGTTAATGATTAAAAAAAAAAAAAAAAAAATGTTATAATATTATCTTCGATGATGTTTTTTATAACTGTATCAATGTTTTTCCGTATACTTACCTATATCTATTATTTCACCTATGTGATTGTTTTATGACCAGTTTTACTGTTGCGTTTAAATCTCAATTTAAGTTATATGTTTTTTAATATATTGTAGTTTATTAACCGATCGGATATGAATAAAAATACATTGATGCTAAAAGCCACTAGTTCACATACAAGAATGTATCAAATGTTGAAAAAATTTCGGTGGCCCCCTCCCTCCTTAGATACGGCCTTGATAATATTATGATGGGTTTCAACAAGTATATCTAATCAACTGACAACGAAACTATATATTATACTATATGTACTTGGACCCTGTAAAAATAAATTGTATCGTATATATTGTGTACTGACCTCCAAAAATATAAAGAGATATTTTTGCCAAACTCGATAGTGATTTTTCGAATTGCGTGGGGACAAACTGAAAACCAGGTATATGGTATATCAAAAGGTTTATATTTATATTGTTCATACGTACTTTAGTTAATTTATATTGAAAAAAAAACCTACGTCGGTACATGTGTGCTGTGTACCTACTCGTATACATATACTCTGCAAGAGCATATTATATATTATAATGTTTGACGATCAAAATCATGAAAACGATTGAAATTCGTAGAAATTTAATTATGACAAAAAAAAAAAAAATACGTTATTTTAGTATTCAAAAAATATTATATTTTTCTTTTGTACAATTTAGTGTACAAAATATAAAATGTGCAATATGTATTTATAATATGTTTTCCTTTAGATATATTATAATATATATGTGTGTGTGTTTGTGTTGTACTGCGTATATATAATATATTTATAAACGCATAATATAAACGTTATTATTTTGCTATATAAATCGAAACGCTTATAAATGAAATTATAGTATTTTGTATAAAATAGTTATTTGCTCTCGTTTTTTTTTTTTTTTTTTTATTCGACTCGGGTAGGTACCCTTTGATGTGTTCCCAGTAATATTCTGACAGGTTCGTTTAATTTTCATTTTTCATCAACACGTATTTATTTTTGTATACGTACTTTTCGCAATACTTATTCATAAATTCTGTAAAATAAATCTTTGAATTTCGCAAAGAATATTCTATTTTTACACTCATTACACGCTAATAAATATATATTATAAATTAATACAGTAGGTATACCACCTATATAATTATACTATATTCACTATTGATAATATTAATTTATTGCATATACAGGTATTTGTAGGTATCTAAATGACTATAAATATACTACTTATATTATACTTCGCATGATATATAATTATATTTTAGGTGCATGATATAACTTTTATATTCTGAGCAAAGTGAATAATATATAATATGGGCACCTGGTTCTATTCGTACGTGTACTTTTATATTAATTATTAACCAATATCGGCTATATATATATATATATACACAGGATGTGGGAGGAGGATTATTTCCCCTTTCCATAGGCGCGTGCAGACTTTTTTCGCAGGGGATGCCATTATACTATTATTATAGTGTCAGCTGCAAGGTTGCGTGCACGGAGTGCGTTCGAATATTCGAAGTTACAGTAGAGTAGGTAGTGTTGTAGATATTAGAATAGTGAGTTGGATAAAGTAGATAAGAATAGAGTAGGGTTTAATCGAAGAATAAATAAATTTACATTCGATCAATGATATGATCTTTTGATAAGTGTTTATTTTTCAATATATTTAATATGTATTTAGTTAACTAGGTATATACTTCATCTAATAAAATAAGAGTACAAATGTTTACAAATTATAAAGTTATATAAGTCTTGGTCCAATTTACTATCTAGTTCAATGGAGAGATTTCAGTAAATATCATGTTATTTCACCTGATTTTAGATAATTATATAATTCATTAGAAATGAAAACTTTATGTTTTTGGTTTATGAACTACTGTTCAACTGTCAACTTGCATGATGAAAATTTAAAATGCATGAAAAAGCAAAAACAATTAACAAAATGTTGGTTATATAGTCGAGAACATGACGAAATATACCTTTCTTCATGAGCGGGAATATAAATAAAAATTATTTGTTATATGTATATATATGAAAAGAATAATATTATCAGTACTCGGTAGAGTTAAAAAAACGTAGCGATTTCTTTTGGGTAACAAGAGTTAACTCTAGTGAATAACACTAGGTTTTCGAACGGTAACCTTAGAGTTAACACTGTTTTCTCGAACGACGTGAAATCGACTATATAGTTGACTATATAGTTACCCATGGTCGACTCAATTTACCATGGTTACGTGACTGGCGTCGATGTGATATCCTCGCATCATCCCAACTCGCCCAATATCACTAAAACGTTCTAGATGAAAATTAAAAAAATAAATAAATAAATACGTAAGCTTAACTGTCAACATTTCTAAACTGATTTCTGTTTACGACAAGGTATATAAACCGTAGAGTATAAAGAACACGAAAAACAAGCTGGGTCCACAGACCGCAGGCCGCATGCCCGGCATCCCCCCCCCTGCACACGCCTATGCCCCTTCTCCACAGATTTTTGAAAAATGTATTTCCATACATACAAAATATTTTTTTCGTGACGTGTCTCGTGTGTGTGTATATATATATATATATATATATATATATATACATTGTACACAGTAATTGAAAAAGATATTGGAGAAGTTTCAAGATACAGAGATTTTCTTTAAGATTGATATGTTTAAAAAATATAATTTTTCTATTTCCTCAGTCATAGTTTTTCTGTGTGTGTGAAAATAATCTACCGAAAAATATAAACGATGAAGTGTTAAATCATCGTGTACGTGATCGTACAATTTAATTTTTAATATAATTTTTTCTAGAAGCTTATCCAAAACCGTTGAGAACTGCTGTTTACAAACTGAAATATAGGCTACATAGGGCTTGGCGAAACTGACCCAGGCCAAGGACGCAAAAATCGAAATTCAGTAATATCTATCCCTAAATTTCTAAGTTTGGGGGCGAAAATTCAACGAGCAAAAGTGAAACTTGTAACTTAACTGTAAAAGTAAGTTGATGACTTTCTTTTTTTGCTTACCAACTAGATTTTTAAGGAATGGGAGTGCAACTCCGAAAAATTTATTTATTTTTTTCTTTATTACCAATTTAGAGGCGGAAATTCGGTTCTTCGGGCTATCGAATCTTCCTACGGCTCTGATTTTGTTTATAACTATTTTTAATCAATAATTTGTGCAATATATTGCCAATATGTTAACTAT
Organism: Pemphigus obesinymphae; assembly: GCA_025469235.1. Lineage (NCBI taxonomy): Eukaryota > Metazoa > Arthropoda > Insecta > Hemiptera > Aphididae > Pemphigus > Pemphigus obesinymphae. Next base: position 10,420 of record JAIPRL010001367.1, on the reverse strand, counting down.
ATATAATTATGTTAAATCCATTTGCGCGAAACGCGTTGTACAATAATATACTGAAACTTATATAGAAGACAATTTCTGTAGAATATTATTAATTAGCACCAAATCCTTTCTAGTATAGGTACCTAATATTCATCCAATGCATAATCCTTTTTCTTTAATAATTAATCTTGTATATAAAATAAATATTTTATTCTTATTTTTATTTTAATAAATGCTTTTTTTTTTTGTAATTTAGATAAAGCTAGATCTAGACGCACAAAAAATGTCTATAATTATTTTCGGTATTCCGGTATTGTGATGACACAAAATTCGGTTGTTAGTAAAAAAAATTATTAGATTTTATAAAAATCTAGGTAACCGAAAAACAAATATTGGCGGTGTTCATACTTGATACTGCAGACTTGTACTGCAATAATTTTATAAAATTCATAATTATTAGTAAATGAAAATGTTCAGATATTTGATTTTAACAGTGGGAGGATACTATAGATTTCCATGTGTTTTTTTTTAAATTTTCTTTAAAACCGCTATCGCACGGGGGCGTATACTTCGGAGGTTTTTTTTTTATTAAAATATTTAATAATTTCAATAAAATAATTTTCATTATATTATTACTGGTTTCATACATAGTCAATTTTATTATCACTATAAGTGTTTACAATTACTACAATGGCACTTATTATTGAAATATAACAGTCAATGCAATTTGATAGTATTAACAATGTATTATATTATAATAATGTAATATCATATAATAAGAATGATAATGAACTATATTATAAAACATAATCATATATTATATTTTTATATATTCGTATACATATCAAAATATGAATAAATTTGTGTATCACTAATTTGCCTTTAGAAAAGATCGAATTTATATATTATGTACCTATATTTTTTTAATAAATTCTCTAGATATTCTATTATCAACAGAATTTGAAACATTTTATATTTTACTATTTAGGTAGATATCTCCCCATACGTCTTTTAACATAACGCCACATGGTCTGTTATGATACATTCATAAAACTTTGTCAATGTTTTATTGGAATTTGATTTTTAAAATAATGTTTTATTTTTATATTCTATACAATTGAATATTTATCAAATACGCCTTTTCACTGTGCTTTATTTTTAATTTTTCAATACAATTTTTAAAAATCGGATTACAGCAAAACATAGTTTATTTTGTCATCTTTTAAATAATGGTACAATTTTATATTTGTATATTATTTTAAAGTTACACAGTATATATGAATTGCGTAATCATATTTTCAAAAAATAAATATCGTAATCACAACAAAAATAAAAATAGTTCTGACACAGATTTATTTTTAAAATACATTTAAATATATTTCATTTATTTGAATTTCATTTTCTTGAAATTTCATAAAAATTCCCTCTACAAAACCCCTTGAAAAATCGGACGTATGGCTATGTAAGACTTCTTAAAGCTATTTTTAATATAAATTCCAAGTATCTATTATCTACTACCTACCTTACTTGTGTCACAAGCTAGTTTAATTTAATTTTTTTAATTTTAAAATAATTCTGAGTAGACTTATATATGGTACATGTTTGCTTACTTTGTTTACTTAATTTTTTTTCAGTTTTCCACTATACCTACGTTTTTAACTCAGATTTATAAAAACAATTATCTACCTATTTAAAATAGCATTTGTATTTAATTTGTTATAAATGTACAAGGCTTTTTTTATTTTTGGAAGAATAAATTATTGTTACAGAAATTAGTTTCATTATATTTATACATGGAAAATACTGTCATTCAATATAAATTACTCTTCTATTTTAATTAATACCTACCGCTATGGATTTTATTTTATTTCAAAAAATGGTTCAGGTTCTGATGTGAATAATAAATAGTAAACATATTGTCAACATTATCAGTTTATCACATAGATATCTAATTAATGGCTAAATGTCTAAAGAAAAAATAAGATTTTTTTTTTTTTAATAAATTATTTAAGCGAATAAAGGAACGAAAAAATTAATCCTCATAAAACTTAACGAAATTTTAATATATTTTTTCTTACAAAAATAGAATTTGGTCCCCGAAACGTTCTGGAAAATAAAACGAAATCAATGAAACAAGTTATTTTCAATGCGTTCCTTCCAAGCACTGCTATATTGTACAATGTTTTAATTAATTAGAAAGTCAATAACTTATAATATTATAGTGTGAATATTTTAGCGAATTTTTTTTGTATTTTAATGTAATGTATATGGCCTCCATTTTGTACAAATTTGAAAATATCCATTTTATAGAGTTACTTAATGATAATATTGAAAAAAACATTTTTAAAATTGGTTAAATTTTGAATGAATGAGAGCAATAATATTATTCATAGTTTCAAAAATACAGTAAGTTGTAATATTTCTTGTAGATAACTATAGTCTATAATGGAAATCCAATTACAAACAAACTATATAATATATATCGTTGATGTTTTATATAATATTTTTATTAGTTTTTAATGTTTTTATAATTGTAAATAAAAATAAAAATAAAAAATAATAATTTCAAAAAGCCACTAGTTCCTTAGCTCCGTTCAAAATCTAAAATATTGCATATAAATGATAAAATATCAATGCGAGTACCTATAGTGTGTTCGTTATTGAACTTGCATTAGTCATCTATTAAAAAGTGTTAAAAACGCAAGATGTACTATATTCGTATTTTGCTGTATTTTTGAAACTATGAATTATTATCGTTCATTCAAAATTTAACCAATTTCAAAATTGTTTTAATAAATTGGATATCTTCAAATGTTTACAAAAATATGTTTTTTAAAAAAATAGTATTCTCAAGGTAAGTAGGTATGTAGACATGTAGTTGTATTACAATTTGATTTTGAAGAACACTCCGTTGATATAATAATATAATAATAGGTGCCTATTTATTGTATAAGAAGGCATACCTACCCTAAAATAGTAAAATTAGTAAGTATCGATTATCGTGTAAATTTTAAAAATGGTCTTACCGATTAATTTCAATTATTGGCATTAAAAAAATTTATATAAATTTGACATAGAGAAGGCTAGTGAGACGTACGTGAATAAAAATATTAATGATCATTGATCAAAATATTAAATAGTAAGTAGGTATTATATAATATATATAGTATATACTACGTCAACCTAATTGAAAATAATTTCAAAACGATGAAATTGTTTCACTTAATATTTCATTGTACCTATTCAATAATTTTAATAAGTCTTTTCAAAAATATATATACCTATATAGGTATTTTAGTAGAATTCTAACTTTTTAATTGTATTTATGAAATAGCGACCGAGTTTTAAATTAAATTAAAGTAGGTATAAATTTTCCGAAAAGTTTTACTTTTCCTAAAAATTCTCATTATTTATTTCCATCAAATAAATGGGATAAATACTTTAGTTGAGGCGAAGCTGTATGCCATGCATATACTGTCACTGAATATTTTATTAAACTATATAGCTATATAGAGTATATAGACTCCTTTTCTCGAAACACGAGTTAGTTTATAATTTGTATGTTTGAACTGAAAATACTTTTATTTTCATTTATTTTCAATAGGAAATAATTTTGTTTACCTAGTAGGTATACTATAAACTATTACACATTATTTATACCAAACTATATAAAGTACAAAATACCATCGTTTTCTACAAAAAAAAAAAAATCATTCAATTAAACTGTATTATATGTAGTGATGCGGAATTCACCAATAAAACATTTTCAGCAAAATTTGGGTAAACTTTGGTAAATCAGTAAATTTTATATTGGTAGGTATATAGGTATATTTTTTTTTCGAGTGAATTTTGTAAATTTAATTTATATGTTATTTTATAATCTCATTAACTATTATTTTTAACAATTATTAAGTTATTTTTATGTTTAACAACAAAAATTATGAGATTTTTTTTATCAATTTTGTCAAATAGGTACCTACTTTTAAATTCTTCACAAGAAAATGTATTAATTATTATTTATGAATTTAAGTATATTAATTGTATTATTATTATATAATTATATATTATATTATATTATTCATTATACTTGGCTATATAAAAATGATTATACTAGTACATTTAAAATGAGAGGTCACTCGATTTTAAGTACCTACGTTCAAAAAAACATCGGTAAAATTTATGTAAATTCACATATCTAATTAAAAAAATATTTCTAAAAATAGAAATAGTGTTGAGTTGAGATTGTTGTTCCACGTTCGAATAATAAAAAATGATATGTCATAATTTATTATTATTATTATTTTATTGTTTCGATGTATGTACGGGAAAATAATTTTGGATTGGTCAAAAATTAAAATTTCAAAAATTTAATTTCAAAATTACAATATTTTTAATATTCAATATATTGCTAAAATTATCTCGTTGTTGACTCGTGCTGCAAGTCACATCGAAATATTTAATATTTTAGATCTTGAACAAAGTGAAGAATGTTCTTATTGGTATATGCTGTATTTTGTGCATATATAAAGTGGAAAAGACGTTAAGTGTATTTGCAGTCTAGAGATAGGTATTTTCAATAGAAACGGTTGCACATTGTATGCGTATGTACCTAGTATTGAATACATATTGATGGGCACTATAGGTAAAATAGGTCATTTTTAGATTTTCCTATGCGAAAAGATAACTACCGAAAAAAAAAAAAGGGAACCCCACCAAACTTTCACCAAAACGGCTTCAGTGTCTGACAAAAATGTGATTACTTTTAGTACTCTTATTTCAATTTTTAAAATAGTTTTGAAATAAATGCTAAGTCTACTTTGTATCGGTCGAAGCACTTTTTTTTTTAGTTTAGACAATTTTCATTGAATTTGTCGTGCCTATGCTAAATGAACTTGTGCATGCGGGTGCACCTATAGTAGATATGTCTTCACTGCATTATTACACATAATACTAAAAATTAGGGCCCGGATGTGGATGTCCTAAAAAACCAATAAAAACGCCCTAAAATGTAGGTTATTGAATCACATTTCTAGCTAGAAAAGCATCACATGAGACGTTCCAAAATAAAAACGCCAAAGTCATCTGCAACATCCGGGCCCTAATTAATAATTATTATTAGTATGTGTAATAATGCAGTGAAGACATACTGTACACCCGCATGCACAACAGTGGCGCAACTACGGGGATGCTAGGGGATGCTGAAGCACCCCCAATTTTATTATAAGCACCCTCAAGTTCCACGTCATTCTAATTTCAAATATCAGCTATAATTTTACCAATGTAATTTTATTTTTTAAGATTTTACCATCAGTTATTTTTTTTCAGCATGTTACAGCAGCGCTTTACTAATTTAAGTATCTATAATAAATATTGAGTGAGACTTAGCTAATGACATTGTTTGTTCCAGACGAAATCTTGAATACATTTGCTAATACCGATAGGAAATTATGTTTGGCTCTTAAAATTTTAAAAAAACATAAGAAAATATTATTATAAGTAATAAAATAAGTTACATTTTTTTCCAAAAATGGTATTGTAAATATAATGATCGTATAATCTAAATATTGGCAATATGTAATATTGGTTTGGGGGTATGAGGGGCGGAGCCCCCAACGACATTATAAGCGATTCATAATATTGTGGCATCCCCAAGATTTGAACTTAAGTTGCGCCACTGATGCACAAGTCCATATTTTATCCTAATAAATATAATACCTAGTCAATTTACTAGGTACTCACACAAAGACATGTCGCGGTCGCAGTACACAGAAAAATTGCCTCTGGTAGACCCTTATAGAAGTGACGTGTTTGCAATGGCCTTCCGCCGGCTAATTTTAAGGAGTCATGTATAGGAAATTTCATATAATCTAAAAATTTCGTATGTATAAATTTTTTTTGATTTTCGTATTCCACTAAGTATAGTGTTCGAAATCTCACTAAAAATTATACCAAAGTACACTAAATTTCAATAAAAAAAAAAAAAAAACACTACATTTCCCACTAAAAAAATAAAATAAAAATTTTGCAATATTTTCAATAAAATCACTTTATGTGTAATTCATTTTTTGCCAGTCATTATTATTTTTACTCTTTAGAATCAAACGTTAATAGCAAACTAGACTACCTACTAACGTTCGTTGCTTTATGATCGTTTAAACGGTATAATATTTTGTAATTATATATACACTATATGTTATAGGTACACAAACAATATACAATATTTTATATTTTATTTATGTAGTTTTTAAAAACAAGTTTTGTGTTTTGATCATTTTACACTTTCCATACACATTATTTCATCAATCGGCAATCACCATTATTCAATTACAAAATATATAATATTTATTGATACCTAAACTAAATGATCGGAATTTCGATTTTTTTTTTCATAGTTTATTTATTTTCATCTCACCCTATCGCTTTTGAGTCTAAGAAAAAATGTGAAAATATCGAAAGACGATACTTGGGTTTTTTTCATTTGTATACCAGCCATTAAAAATATCTCTCAATCAAAATATAAATTTATTCAATTTCTACCCTTTTTCATCTATATTTAACTTTTATTATTATTACAACATTAGATTCAAGATGGTAGAAAATATATTAAATATTAATATGGTTGGTGTATAGGTAGGTATTTTTGAAGTAATTCAGTACCTATTACTTGACTTGATAAAAATAATTTAAAGTAACTTGAAAGTCATTGGGATACTATTATTTAATGTAATTTAATTACCGTACTTTTTAAAAGTAACTTACTCAACATTGTTTATATTCCTAGGTAATACGATTTTTAATAAAAAAAATACTGTATAAAATAGAATAGTTTATTTAGTGGATAGATTAGTATATAAATATAAATATTAAATATACCAATTTTAAGTTTAAACTAAAATTTTAATTTTATTCGAAAATTCCACACATTGTAAAACCAACTCCCCTAAAAATCTAAAAGTACATAGGTACCTACCTACTTAAAATATACACAAGAAAAATGTGAAATTACTGTATAATTAGATACTTATAAAATCATATCCAGTTTTGCGTATCCATGCATTACTTTAAAAATATTGTTATAAGAGCATATGTTTACTCCTAACTATAATACTTTTTATCAGGGTTAAAATCGCTTCTGAAAATAGCGGTAACCAGCTCCGGTAGGAGGCAAAATATTTCGAGAACGCGGTAACCGGTATTAAATGGTTTTTTTAAATACATAGATATCGATAAACGGTTCTTTGAATATTTAAAAAATAGGTGGTTACCACTTCTCGGTTAAAAACGGCTTCCTAATTTTTAGGGTAACCGCTCCCTACTTCTCATAACCGGTCACCGGTTTTAAGTCGCTTCTAACTTTTTAAAACCACAATTTAAATAGGCTTTTGATAAACATTTATAATATTTGTCGTCCAAATTTTTCGTCTCTGATTTCCGATCCCGGAACATTTGTTAGATTATTAAAATTATTTAGAAAATATTTCTTTTAACCGCGATATAATCTGTATACTTTGTACGTACCTAACCTATATAATATGTCCATGCTTTAAACAATCGCCAATAATAAGTCGATCAGCTGATTAATCTATCATAGGTAGGTACTTCACGTTTAGCATACAGAGTAGCATAAACATTTAATAGACAATTATTGACAGGAAGTAGAAACAATAACAATAAATAATATTGACGACTATTTTTAAATTTTTTATTATCTTAAATTTAATTGTATCACACCACTACACCATCTATAAATAGTATCATTTGAGACGACCAACGATCCAAGAGCATATATGTATATATCTATATTATATTATAGGTAGGTATATTAAATGTACCTATATGGCTATATATAATATATTACATTAGGAAATAGCTATATATATATATTATATATATTACCTAATATTAAAATGTACCCATAATAAACAAAACAAATAATTATTAATAATACTCGTATAATAATGTATAAATAATGATTTTTTTTTACACCTTTGAAAAGGGTTAGCGGTTTTTTTTTTGTTATTTTCAACATGGGTTATCGGTTCCGTCACAATTACCTGTAATGTCATAAAACGATTATCGGTAAATTAAAAACCCCAAATTATAATTTTCGGTTACCAGTTACTGATGACCACTTCTTAGATTCAAACATTAAGACCGGGAAGCGTTTTTCAGTAGGTACTCGAAAAAAGAAATTTTTCAACGGTTACCGGTTTTAAGCCCGGCATTTTATACATTTATAAATTGTTACCTATTTTATAATCAAAAACGGGTTTTAAGTCAAAGTAAATCAATAGTATTGCACAAAAAATGCATTTTGGGAATAGTTTTATCCCTCGAACATTTCCTAATTTATACAATGTTGAATAGGTATATTCATAGTAGGTACCTACTAAAAGAAGATATATTTTCTTTCAACTAAAGACAATTCCTTGTCATTGTCGTTGCAGCCAAATACACTGATCTCTAGTAGCTCCTTTTAGTGTCTGATCATTTGTGCAGTTGGTGTGTGACATAACGCTTTGGAGGAGGTACGTTATAGGTCTCCTATAGTTTTTTTTTTACCTAGAACTTTCTCTTTTAAAATTACATTTAAAAAATTGTGGAGGTAGAAGCACTTCACTAGTTGGGTAGGATATTGTTGGATATATTGAATTTGAAAGCAATTATAAATCATTTCTTTCAATAAAATGATTCTGAGCGAAGCTTCGGTGTACTTATATATAACACAAATATTTCTATTAGCATTTATATGACTAATAAAAATATGAGGTCAATATACTCGTACAAAGTGCTATAATAAATATTTGGTGTACATTTCAACTTTCTAATATTTTCATTTTTCAATTTATAAAGATTTTTAGTTTTTTTTTTTGCTAGTTATAAATATTACATATCATTTATACACAATAGTCGGTGACTATAACTAGTTTATTTGTTATTTTCTAATTTATAACAACTTTTCTGGTTTTCTTATAGAAGGTAGTTTTTTGTTACTTTTGAAAACTACTTTGAAAATCAAAAAATGACCAGTATGAAGTACCAACTAGAATTAATTTACTATAAAAACCTCTATATAAGAAGATTCTTACTTTACTTCTTCCCAAAGAAGTGTATACATACATAAAAATATTTTAAAATATTTTTTTCCAGTCTAGTAATAAGATATACTCAATTTAATTTTTTTGAAAGTCATGCTTAAAACTTGAAAAATAGAAATAAGGAAAGTTATTAAATAATTAAAAATATTAATGTTGGGAATTCAAAGATCAAAACATACACTAAAGTTGTATGCACATAACTTTATTTAGAAAAGATAAAATGTTAATAAATACATTATAATATTAAGCAAATATATTTTCAAGTTTTATTTAAATCAAAATTTTCTAATGCCACAAGCAATTCCTGAAAAAAAAAAAAAAAATATATATATATATAGTAATTAGTACCTACCTAAATATGTTAAAATATTTATGATTTAAGACAACTATAACTGTTGTATGGTAAATTATAACTAGTAAATTATTTATAAATATTTATCAAAGAATTATTTTATCATACAAGTACCTAATTAAACTCTATAATATAGATAAAATAAATAGTGGTGAATCCAACAGGCGTCAAGTATATATTGTCAGCTTCAATAATACATAGACGTACTTAGTTAAATAATATGTTATTATTATAAATAAATACAAAATAACTAATAACATATTACTTCATTATTCCTAAACTTAATTTTTCCTTCTTGGATAAATTACATCTTTGACATAATAATAAATTATAAATGATAAATGACATTAGCTTTGTCATTTACAACTGAATGTTATGCTATAATTTTATTTTTGTAATTCTTTTTATCGATGCCAATAACATATTAATCATCCCAGATCTCAATTGACTCCCAATTCTATCTTCACAATATCCTCCAATCTTTTCTCAGCCTTTATTTTCTTCTCAAATCTCTTGTCTATCAGTTTTCCACTTTTAATGAGTCTACAAACAAGTTGGCCTTAAATACAATTTTTTTTAACTTTCTCCATCAATAATTCCATCTTTTTATCTACTACTTATTCACCAAAAGATTTTATGGAATGTCTAGAAATCTAAATGATTTTCCCTATCATTCAACTATTCTATTTGACAAATCAATATTTCATCAATCATCCTTTTGGTTCCAAGGTTTCTCCTTATCCAGGTACCCAACTGCAGCTCATTTTTCACTATACCTTGGACCTTGGTCATGCTTTTCTTTCTTAATTTATTACATTTGCGCTCCATTTACTATAATTTATATGTCTTCTTCTTCTTCTTCTCCTCCTTCGCCTTCTCTCCCAACTATTTGGGGTCGGCCACCCGGGTCCTACACTTCCACTTAACTCTATCTCCCGCATCTTCTTCACTTACTCCCACCTTCCTCATATCACTCGCCATTACATCCCCC
>JAIPRL010001366.1:15981-85637 GCA_025469235.1 Pemphigus obesinymphae | reverse complement strand
TTGAATGCAATGATTTATCATTGCTTTCAAATTCAATACATCCACCAAAAGTACCCTGCCCAGTAGCGAAGTGCATCCACCAATACTGACACCCGACGAGCGAAGTGCTTCCACAACCTACTGACCGTCTTTTTTATTATTTTCATATGAACAAACATAGGTGGCGAGGTGTGACAATTAAATAACAAAAATTTTTCATTTTAATCATTTATTATTTTATTTAAACAAATGAGCCTGAAGCACTTGTTTCAATGTTCATCCCTTTTATGAGGAAGAGGAAGACTGAAAAAGGTGGAGTAAGTGAAGAGGATGCCAGAGATAGAGTTAAGTGTAAGTGTAGGACTAGTGTGGCAAACCCCAAATAGTTGGGAGAGGAAGCGAAAGAGACTTAGAAGAACGAAACTATACTTATAATATTAATATAATGTATAATAACTAAAATTAATTAATATAAATATAATGATTTAAATTTCAGAGTATATAATATTGGAATAGTAAATATTTATATTTGTCCCCTTTTTTTTTATACATAATAGTTAATACCACAGTCTACAGAACATACTTATACACCTACATATAAGTATGAGAATTGGCTACCAATATTAATTATTATGTTTTGTGATTATGTTTATATAATATTAAGACTGAACATGCCATAATAAAACAGCCAAATTCACATTTGCCACATATATCGATTAGATAAATAATACTATTAACTTACTGTTTACATAGTAAGAGTGCCTGAATTTCTAAGAACTTGCATTTCAGTAAAATAAATAGGTACATACGTATATAGCTATGCAATACTAGCTATACATACTACAAAGTATTGATGGTGTTATAAAAATAATATAGTTATTAATTTGAGTTATATAAAATCCGAAAGGAAAGTATTTACTAAAAAATGTATAATAACTCCACATTCTTTAACAATACGTAAATATATTTTAAATCTGAAAATTGGGTTGAAATTATAACCATTATCTCCAGTGCACCTCTATGGGATTTTTTAATAACTAAGTCATAAAAATGTTTATGTGTATAAATTTCTCCCCAAAAATGTCATCATTATACATATAGTTCTGCTAAAATATGTATAATTAAAAAAAAAAAAATTCTTCGTAGATAAATTGAAAATTATTATATTATTAAACACTCTTACAAAATTTAAAAATATAATTTTTAAAACATTACCTATTATATAAAGTAATTTAATTTAGAATATTATAAAACAATGAAAATAGGTAACATTTTTAATTATAATATTTTATAGTATTTTAGTCACAAGAGCTCAATTTTATTTCATGTATGATTATAAAATTATATATTGTATATATTTTATAATTTTGTGACGTAACGGTATAATGAAATTTGATCACTAAATAGTTGAGAGAGAAGGCGATGGAAAAAAAGAAGATCACGTTCAGATGAAATAAAAAATTCTGCTTTTGTATTTTAGTTCTTCAAAATAAATTATTACGGTTTTGTTTCCATTTTTGGTTTTGTTTTTTTTTTGCTATATAATGGGGTAATTCAAAAATCAGTTTTAACCAGTTTGAGGCATTGGTTGTAATACAACTGTGCATAAAATTACAAATGGTTTTGATTTATATTTCAGCCATGGTATTGTACATAGAGATTTGAAACCTGACAATATGTTAATATCTGGTCAAGGTCATATAAAACTAACTGATTTTGGTCTTAGTCGAGTTACAATTCATCGAGGTAAAAATATTTAAATTATTTTTTGTAACAAATAATATAATATTTTATATGATATTATTATAGATTTAGAAATAAAAGATCTAATAAATAGTTCTCCAAATGTTCCCACTCGAACCCCTGGCCAACTACTATCTTTAACATCACATTTTTCATTTGTAAGTAAAAATATTTTGCATAATAATTAGAAGATTAAGTTTTAAAATTAATGTCACTATTTTTTTGTGTATAGGGGTCAAATGAGAAGATTCAAACCAGTGGTCTTAGTATGAGACTTAGTATGGATTTAGATGAAGATGATTGTAATAGTAGTCATGTGTCTGGAATAGTACCATTTCAATCAGCTAATAATACATTAGAAGGAACTACATTTTATTCTTGTCAAAATTGTAGCATTTCTACAGATTGTGCATGTTGTAAAATAAATGATAAGGATAAACTATTTGATACTCCATGTTCTACTAAAAATTTAAGGTATGTTGCTACAGAACTTTACATTAATATAATAATTAATTTATAACATTTTTCACGTTCTTGAACGGTTTCCACTGGTATGATACATATTCTCAGTGTTTGCATTAATGTGGACATATTATAACTTGATATGTAGAACACCGTTCTGTCATTACCTTTAAACACTCATGATTATGAATGTGATAACAACTAAAACCGTCTCAAATATTGTAAAGTGAGCTAACTTTGCACAACATTTTTCATTTTTTTAACCTAAAACATACACTGGCTCTTTAATACATATGATAAAAATTTAGAAATTTCAGTCTTCTAAGTATGAATATTTGGAATGATTCTATAAAGCTAAAATTTAACTAACTTAATAAATGCATTTTTAAATGATTTTTTAAAATGTTGTGCAAAGTTATATGTGGTATAGTGTAACTTTGCACAAACATCAAAAACCTATCTAATTTCAGTAATAAACAATACTTGTGCAATGATATACATACAGTGCTTAATCATAATACTATTAGAGACCTAAAACAAACAAATTAAAAAAAATAAAATCCTTTAGTGTCCATATACTTTATTTTATTAATTAACATACAAAAAATACTTATTATATAATTATAAAACAAATCTTTTTAACGTGCATAAAAAAAAAAAAAAAAAAAAAAAAAAATGATAAAATTAAACAAAAAATAAAATAGAACTTCTTTAAAAATAAAAACACTTAAAAATAGTTAGTTTTAGGATTAAATATATATTTGAGATTAAAACAATTTCTTATTCCATGTATATTTCCATCTCTTTTACTTGAAAGTAACTTCTTCTCATTAACTTGGGAGGACTTATTTTCATAATTAATCTTTCCAGTCATATAACATTTCATCTGGTTTTTGAGACCATCTATAATTTTATTTGGATTTTTCCATTGATTGGACAACTACACCTTCAATTGTTTTAATAACGAGCCCAGGGTATAAGGTGTCTATATATTTAAAAATAATAAAATCATCAACAGCCATATGTTATTCTCTCTGGACACTCATCGGGTTCATCAATTTCAGGACTACCTTCTTTTTCACTTATATTATTGACTTCAAAATCTGAATTTTCATCAGTAGTATCTTTAGTATGAGCAAAGCTGGTACCTGGTGAAACTTATTTTTTCCTGATTTTTCTTATGCGTTGGGTGATTTCTGATTTTTTTAACATTTAGATGATCTATAGATGACTGTTCTACACTTGAGTTTACTTTTGCATTTGATTTTGGAAGTCTTACTAATAATTTGGAGGCATCACATGGATAGATCCCACATTTTCTAAATCCATTTTGCATTGTAGTTTGTATGGTTGGTTGCAATACATCTAATAATTTTTTCAAGAGCTTGAGAAAATATTGCTTTTGTAGAATGGGATTATGCAATCCTTCTGTCGTGTTACTTTTCACGGATTTTATCATTGTGCAAAATTATGCTGAAATTTGAAAATTTTGTTATTTTTTTACAAAAACCTTTATAACTATGAAAAAAAGATTGAATATAGTTAAAATGATAAATATTCTTAATTCTTATAATATATACGATACAATAAGTAATTAATTAGCTGAGATTTTAATGATCTATGTGGCGAATCCAATGTAATTTGTTTAATAATGTTTTTGCTCGTTTTTGATACGGTTTTATTATGAGTATACATTATGGGGGGAAATTATTATGTGGAGATTAGAACCATTTCAAAAGAACATTTACAGTATCAGGAATAATATGTTATCATTAATATTTTCCTGCCATAATTAGTTTACAAACTATATTGTAAAACAACTCGTTATTTTTTTTTTTCAAAGTTAGCCCACTTTACGATAGCTTGTTCATCAATTCCATATCGACTATAACACTCATGCAATTTTTCATGATGGAACATATCTAACCAGGCTAGGGCAAGTATGTACAAGTAGATAAAAAATACTTTTAGTATAATGAGTTTGAAATATTATTAAAATTAGATTAACTAATTTAATGTTCACCTGTTTATTGGACAATTCACCAAATTTAATTTGATTAATACCTATAAGGACACATTTAGTTTGTTGGAAATTAATTGTTTTAAAAATACAATTTTAAAAGTTCATTGAATAGAAAAATAGTTGGAATGTTCATCATATAAAATATTAGTAAGTTAAAAATATTTATAGAAGAATAAAAAATATTAGAATCCTAAAATACTACGTCTATAACACTAAAAACTAAGTAAAATTGTTTAAGTAGGTATTTTAAAATTCATGTAGTAATAGAATATGGATTTTTTTGATATTTAATAATTTTCTATATTTTGTCTTAGTATAAAATGAAAACTGGACCATAAATTGAAAAAAGAAAAGAAAATAATATTATTTTAATTAACAATTTAGACAATTTTCAAATAATTTAAAAATGTCATACCATGTATAATGTATAATAAATTATTGTTAGTGTATGTAAACCCTGCTACCTACAGGTATACCATGTTTTGTAAGAGACTAGAAGTGTGCAAAAATGAATACTTGTTTTACCCCACGGCCTATAACACACGTGTCAACTGCACCAAACAGCAAGTTATTCAACGTTATGTTATTTTATAGTGATTTCGGCGTGTATAATATAATATTGATAAACAACAAATGATATTCTGTTTTTGACAGTGTGCATCTCTGTCATTTTTTTTTAGTCTGTACTCTGTTTGATCACTTTATATTATACACTCGTCACTTTTTTTGTAGTGTTATTTGAATGCACTCTTTGTACTCTGTAATTTTGCCACGAAGAAGGGACAGCTGTTAAAAATAATGGAGCAACCTAAACTTTTGTTATTCTTATGTGCAAGCACTCCTAATCTCTCGGTGAATAGAGTATACAACCCATATTAAAATGTAATTAATCATTGTATTTTCTTGAATTTATTTTAAATTTCACTCAAATTGCTATAACATGTTTTTCAATGCACGAGGTCCCTGGTTTGATTCCCAGGTATCAAGTGAAGTAGCCAACGAGATTTTTCTTGTCAATGGCACTTGGTATCTGGTGCAAGCTGACCGACCATAATTAACAAACCCGTCCAACGATTTGGTAGCTATGCTTGTCGTAGCTACCAAGAACCATCTTAAACTCCCCTAATATGTAAAGGGTCAAACCTGAGAGTTTAGGAAATAAGAGGATGTAAAACTGTTAATTTTTTACCTAGTTTAATTCATATTGTATTAAATGAAATTCATAAATCATGTATTTTTAAAATTTTAGTAAAAGATTTAAATCATCAAGTACTGACTCCTTAAAACAATATAGACGAAGAATATTACCACTCCGAGATTTGGAATGTAATACATTAAATAGTTGTGGTCTTACTCAACAAATAAAGCATGTAGATTTATCGAATATTGGATCAAATACCTCAACAAATTCAGGTTTTAAAAATGTTTTGAAACTCAAGTAAGGATTAAATTTTAAACTAAAAATGTAATATATGTTAATTATACAAGTTCGTTTAGAGTTGAAGAACGATTAAGTAGTGGCCGTGTAGCTATATCAACTCCAGTACAGTGTTCTCGAAAACGTCCATACGGAGACACTCCAAAAGCTATGAAAACGACTAGATTTTGTTTACCTACACCGGTGCAATCTCCATCTTTTTTAAAAAGCTGTCACATGGTTATTAAAATAAAAAAAAACACTAAAATCAATGTGTACTTACTATTAATATATATATATATATTGTCTATTAATAACAGGATGAATCAATAATGAGCCCAATTGCAACTCCATATTTACCAAAATTAACTCCATACCGAACTCCCAAATCTTTGAGGAAAGGAAAAAGAGCTAGTGATGGTAGAATATTAGGTACTCCTTATTATTTAGCTCCTGAATTAATTCAAGGGATGGAACATGGTAACTATATTATTATTGATTTCTCATTATGTAATTATTAATTTTTTAAATACATTTTTAATATAGGATCTGGTGTAGATTGGTGGGCGTTAGGTGTTTGTCTTTATGAGTTTATGACTGGAGTTGTACCATTTGAAGGTGATACTGTTCAAGAAATATTTGAAGATATTCTTAGACGCGGTAAAATATCAGTTATTCCTATGTAATTTATGCTTTCAAAGTAGAGGTTATAAGTGTCAATTAAATATATATAAAAATAAAAATAAATAAGTATATAAAAAAATAACAATATATATAAGTAAAATTATAATATATTCAAAAAAATATTTTAAGTAACCACTAGTTTCGACTGTAAGTCATCATCAGGTATATACCTATATATATTATATATTATATATTGTATATATATTATTTTTTGTAATACATATTTATTTTTATAGTATTAAATTTTTTGAATTTTAAATATATATATATATATATATATATTGAAATTGAGCTATCAACGATAAAATTATATATATATATATATATCATATATAATCAATCATATCCAAATATAAACTAATAACCCAATATTTACAAAAAACAAAACTCAATTTTGTTAAATTCCATGTGTATCAGAAATAAATAACAAATGTGGATGTAGTATTGTCTTAATATATTTTATCTTATTATAATTTTGGGATTAAGACCAGATTTTATTATTTTACTTAATTTGACAGTAGAAACTAAAATTAATTAATATAAATTACTCTGCTAATGGAAGAAACAAAAATAAGTATTATTTTCATTTTGTCTTGATATCATTGATATTTTATACATAAAATAAAAAGTTATAATATATATTTAATTTTGCAGAACTAGAATGGCCATCCGGAGATCAAACACTGTCAAGAGAAGCTTTGGAAGCAATTGATGGGTTAATGGCAATAGATCAAAATGAAAGACTTTCAGGTTCAAATTTAAGATCTTCTACAGAATTATTTTCAAAAATTGACTGGGAAAATCTTTTAAATGAAATGCCGCCATTTGTTCCAACACCAGTCAGCATAGACGATACATCATATTTCATGGCGCGAAATGAACAACAAAATATACTATTATCAAACATAGATTTAGGATAAATCAATATGATTTATTTTACAATGAGTCTCCTTTAATATTTTAAATGTTTTTAATATTGGAATTAATTTTTTATACATAATAACAATATTTAACTAATAATTGATTTTTATTTGTAGAAACACCTCTAGGATATGTCATAATTTATTTATTAAATAACAATTAATTTTAGTTTGTATCGAAAATATATTTAAAATACTTAATTATACAGGCATTTATTATTTTATTGAGACATGTAAATAATTTTAAAGATACATTTTCAGTTATAATAAATAAAAAAATTAAATGTTTCAATGAACCAAATAAGAAATATTTGTATTTTATATAATAGCTAATATATATTAATAATAACTATGACAATATAATATAATATATATACTAATGTTAGGTAGTCAGTTTAAATAAGTAATCATTTATATTTAAAAGTCCTCTATAAATAAAAATACATTTTCTATACAAGAGTGTATAAATTGTTAATCGATTTGTTTGGATAGTAATCAACTATCAAGTAATTTATCAAATATTTCGTCAGGCGTCAATATTTTGGTTGTTGCATATTGCGATCCAAGTAATTTCATTATTTCACCATGCTTTGATAAAGGATTTTTTTGTTTTACTCTGTTATAATTTTCTTTCACAAATAATGCAAATTTAGATGGTTTTTTGGGGAGTTTAGGTTTTTCTTGCACATCATTTAAATTATATAATTCTTTTAATGGGTCAGTATAAATAATTGGAAATTGATTATTATTAGTCATTGGATTATTATTAATTTTATTCACGATTAATTCAAATTCTCCATAGCAATATCCACATCGTTTCTTCTCCAAGTTTAATGATTTAGAATGACGTCCAAAACTGAAACAAATATATTGAGTTGTATAACCTATAAATTATTCACAATCGAGGAAATAATGAAATTACCTATAGCTACATTTTATACATTTGTACGTGAATTTGGTTTGTATGTCATAACTATGACATCTTTTTATGATAGGAAGTTCTGGAAATCTTTGCATGGCTTTATTTGCCCAGATTTTCCACGATGGACCATGTCCCTCAGAAATACCATTAAATATCCAGCAAGCAGCATGACAAAGTTCATGAATTAATGTATCTCTTAGTCTTTCAGCTGTATCAATAATCTGTAATAATAATATATTTATAAATTATTTGAATTTGAAAATCAACATACAATTTGTAACAAGCAAATATTATTTGTAATATAGTATTTATATATATATATTTTTTAAATAACGAAAATAATATATTATAATAAATTCACTTTAGAAGAAAGTTCAATGCGAGAAACTCTCTCGCAATCTAAATTTTCGGTTATCTTGATTGAACGTTTATTGAAGCATGCACCAGCAGTTGTTCTTAATCGTGCATTCCACTTGAAATTCATATCAGCTGGAAGCTATTAAAAAGTACAAATAATATGAAATAATTACCTACTTAAAATACATTGTATTTACCTTATTTTCAAATACTTCTTCATTAAATAATTTAAATAATACTGACACTAAATTATCTTTATTCTTTTTAAACTTTGTTTTATATATTACAGCTTCAGGATCACATTTCATAGATCCAGTAAAACCTGAAATATATTAAATTATAATATAATACAATACATTTATAAAATTTAAAAGTACAAAATTTGTATTGGTAATTAACATTTACCCAAATATATACATACTATATATTTTTCAATTAAATACAATTTTAAAATAATTTTATATTACGAGGTATATCCAAAAAGTAAGTGCCGTTTCGTCATAAAAAAAAATTATAATGATAAGAAACAGGTTTTATTAGCACATTTAATTTTCTACAAACCCACTTCACTTTTCCTTATAATAGCCGTTCACTTCTAAGCATTTTTTGTACAGTTGTACAGAAATATATCTATTTAATTTATTGGAATTTAAAAATAGTTGTATCTCTTTACAAATAAGGCTTTGCTACAGCATAGATAATGATTTCATCTATACATTTTAAAATGGGTAAATTTACTACTAATATAAATATTAGAAATTACGAAGTTGTGATAAGAATGCTGGGCGTAAATTGTACATATTATCAGTTGGTTAGATGTAGACAGCAAATGTGGGTACTACGTTAATTAGATAGAAATTAGCATCTAGCAAAAGTTTTTCCTAAAGCATTCTGAAGAGAAGATTTTTATACAACAATTAACACCCACTACATAATGCTGTACATAACCACCAGACTGAATCCAGGAATAGTCTCCGAATAGAAAAAATTTAGAACCGATATCTGGAAAATTTAAAAGATTAACAATGGGTAGAACCATTAAAACAAAACAAATTAGTACCTGGATTTCATAGGAGTTAGTTGAAAAAATTGGAAATCAGTTAATAGATTATGCATCAGGATAGTTAGCAAGAATAAGATATCCATTAATAACTGGAAATACACAACAGATTTACATATATATGATTGGGGTGAACTTTAAACCACAATACATTTTTACAATTATCCCTTGTGCATGTGGCACACCATTAGTTAGTGTGGGAGCTAGAATAGTAGTAGGAGCAGTAAAGTTCTGAATCGGGCCTATAACTATAAAATTAGGATAGTTACTACGGAAAAGGGAAACCTCATCTTCAAATCCTGGAAATCAGTGATGTAGATAAAACAAGTTGACATAATTATAAAAAATAGATAAATAAGCAAAAAAAAATTAAATATTGCTATAAATAAAAATTTATTCAAATTTTGTACCGAAAATTAGGACTGTTGCAAAAACATTATATTTTTATTTGCCTTTTTACAATCTTTGAAAAAAAAAATAAGTCCAGTAGGAGGTTGAAGCTCATCAGGTGCTAAGCACTTAGTTTATCAGACAGTATATTTTTGATGGATGTATCACATTAAAAAAAAAAATGATTCTGAGTAGAATTTGAAGTATAAGTTTGATTATTACGGCTAGATATATATTAAAATAGAAATACAACAGTATTGAGTGTGATCTCACCAATTATAATATAATAATATTTACAATAGCTATGCTACAATACAATTACAGTAAATTATACATTCACTATAATTTCATGGGATGATTTTAACACTATCGTAATGTACTTAAAGCTAATTTCCCAGTTAGTTCTAATTAGTATTTTCCCCAATAAGAATTAAATATACCTAGTTAAAATGCATTACAATATATTAGTATGTTCCCATCTTATTATTTTAATAAAAATATTTTTTTTGGAATTTATATTGCGTAACAAATATATAATATTGTATGAAAAATGTAGGTTTTAAAACCAAAAATTACCCCCTTTGCGACTTGAAAACCTGTAAGTCTAAAATGACTATAAAAAGTTTAAATTTTCAAAATTTCATCACCATCAATATAGTACCAAATTTCATTATCTCTGTAAATGTCAAGATTTGAAAATCAGTATTTTTGAAATAATAAGAAATAATAACTGTCCATTGTACAGAAAGATGAGGGTTTTGAACAGAATATGGAACAAAGGACTAAGTATGGACGGATGAAGTGGAAAGAAGCATTGGGTGTTTTGTGTGACAAAAGAATCCCTATTGGGTTAAAAGATAAATTTTATAAGGCAGTGGTAAGACCTTGCAATGATGTATGGAACTAAATGTTGGGCAGCAGATCAGAAAATAGAACAGAGAATGAGTATAGTAGAGATGAGAATATTTAGGTGGATGAGTAGAGTAACTAGAGAGGATAAAATAAGAAAGGAGTACCTATATAAGAGGTAGTATAGGAGGAACTTTGATAGTTAACAAAATGAGGGAAATAGATTAAAATGGCTCGGGCATTAAGAAATAAAGAGAATGAAGCAGTAAGATTAGTAAAAGAAATATATGTTGATGGTAAGAGGGGGGAGAGGAAGATCAAAAAAGAGGTGGGGGTGTTATGGCGAGTGATATGAGGAAGGTGGAGGTAAATGAAGAAGACGAAGGAGAAGAAGATTTGTCAAAGAAGAAATGACAAACACTCGAATTTGACAAAGTTGTATTTTTACCAGTTTACATCAGTTTTAGTAGTTTTTCTTCAAATAAAAAATGGTAGAAAATTAGAAATCTTTTGAGGGAAAATTTATTTACAGAGGAAATAAAATAAAATAAACATCATCGTAAAACCACTAGATCCGTCGCTACGCTCAGAATCTAAAATATAATTAAAAACAGAATGCCTTATCAAGTACTTACATGATAGAGAACTCAAAAAAGATAGCCTTGATTCTAAATGAAATGCAGTAGGTAGTTTTGATTGTTTATTGACTAAACAAGTATCATTCTTTATTACATCATCATAGTTCTTGGATGTTTTAGATTTATTAATTTGTTTTATGTTATTCAATTTGTTGGTATTGTATTCATTTATATAATGTTGAGATGAAGTCCTAAAAAATTAATAAAACTATGAACAGTTAATAATTTAAAAATCATATTAAATCATCTTTTAAGTTATTTTCATCTATATACAAGTGCGGCGATATTCTATTCTGTCCCAGATAAGTCCAACCACAGGCGGTAACCTACTTCACACAGTGGTGGCAGTAGGTGTATTTTTATGCATATCCATCACAGCTGCTATAGTGTTTTAACAATAGCTGAGCGTGCAATATCATAAGATTAATATAGTTATGTTAGGAGTAAGACACTGCACTTCTATCACTAGTGTCAGGAATGAAAACTGTATAATTGAGTAGACAGTATTCAAGACCATAAAATTACCAGTAAGTGTGGTTTGATATAATCTGAACAAAAATCGGTAATATATGTCTGGGACAGAGTATATATATAATTAATAATAAAATTCACTAGTTATTCATAATATCAAAAAATTCACTAATACTAATAATTCTCAAAGAATGAAAAAAATTGTATTAGTATAAAATAAAATATATAAATCATATTTTAATTTTTTTTTTCATAATTTTTATTATTGAACAATGTTTACTTACTTAAAAAACAGGGGTAAAGTGAGTAACAAGTATTTAGGATCTGTTCTGCAGAGAGATGGTAGTTTTGAGGAAGATATGCAACATAGGATAATGTGTGAATAGATGAAGTGGAGAAATGTCAGATATTTTATGTAACAAAAGGATCCCGATTAGGTTAAATGATACATTTTTTAAGACAGTGGCTAAGCCATACAATGTTGTATGGATTAGAATGTTAGGCAGTAGATAGGAAGATAGAACAGAGGATGAGTGTAGCAAAGATGAGAATGTTAAGGTGGATGAGTGGAGTGACTAGAGAGAAGACAAAATAAGAAATTAATATATAAGGGGTAGGTAGTATAGAATTAGCCAAAAAGTGAGAAAATTACTTTGATAACCCGTCTTTAGAGGATATCAGGTACCAGATACAAAAGTTAAAGAATCACCTGGACCTGGTAAAGTCACCTGGAGAGGACTAGATCCTAGCAGAATTGTTAAAAAATGGATGAGAAAGTTGACACAAGGAATATGAGAAATAATTAGCAAAGAATGGGAAAAAGAAAAAATACCTAAAAACTGGAAAACGGCTATGATATGTCTCACACACAAGAAGGGAAATAGAGAGAACTGTAACAACTACCAAGGAATAGCACTTTTAAACGTTGCATATAAAATATTCACTAACTGCTTTCTATCAAGAATAAAAAAGACATCTGAAAATGTAAATGTAATTGAAGAATATCAAGGTCATTTTAGGCCAAGTATCGACAACTGATCAAATATTTACTGTCAGGTAATTTTTTCAAAAAAACATTGGAGTTCATTCAATAAGGAAATGCATGTACTTTTTAATGACTTCCAAAAAGCATGTTAGCTTACACCGAAGATGTCTGATTAATATATTAGTAGAATTCCACTTTCCCCATAAACTGATAAATCTGATCAAATCAAGTATCATGGAAACTTATATAAAAGTAAGAATAGAACTATAGAATCGGAACAAATATCAGTAAGGCCAGGACTAAGGTAAAGAGACTCGCTATCACATATATTGTTTAATATTGCACTGGAAAAAGTTATGAAAGAAATTAATATGGGATAGCACGAAGGAGTGAACTTACAGGGATACACTATAAAACTAATGGCATACACAGAAGACTTAGTACTGTAACAGTCATAAAATGAACTAGTCACTATTTAGTTGGCTGTAAGTCACCAGCAAAAACAAGTTTAGGAGTCAACTAGAAAACAAAATATATGGTTGTATGGAGACAGAATAACGCAAGATTAAGCCCCCTCCTTAAGTATAAGTTAATATAATTTTGGTAGAGTGGATCAGTTCAAGTAACTTGGGACGGTTCTAATAGAAAACAATGAAACAGCAAAGGAAATGGAAGCGAGAATCCAGGCCGGAAACAAATGATTTTTTCGGACTAGCAAAGCTGTTAGGATCTCAATCCCTATTAAGAAATCTGAAAAAATTATACACTACCTTGATAAGACCAATTTTTATATATGGAGCAGACTTGGACAATCCGGAAAACTAAAGAGATCAAATTCCTCGTTTTTGAAAGGAATATCCTGAGAATTGTTGGACCTGTGAAGAACAATGTAACCAATGATTGGAGGATAAGAAAGAATGAGGAATTAGAATTATTGTTTTAAAAACTGAACATTGTTGAAACAACAATCAAAAACAAGAAGCTAGAGCAGGGCACGCTTGGAGAAACCAAAACTCATTACTCCATACAGTACTAGAGAAGAACTTAACAAGAAAAATACTGTGTTATGACAGTCTTCCAATGACCGAGAATGAGGTGGGAAGATGTAGTTAAGAATGATGTAGAGGAGGATCAGATTGGAAGGTGCGAGCATATGATTTGGATGGATGTATGACAGGATGGTTATAGATGCCGATAATAAAAAAAATAGTATAGAAAAAAAAAAAAAAAAATGAGGGAGAATAAATTGAAATGGCTAAGGCATGGTTTATGGAGGGAGGGGGAAGAAAACAGAGGCAGTAAGATTAGTAAACAGAATGTATGTTGAAGAGAAAAGAAAGACCGAGGGTTGTAATAGAGAATATGAGGTGGGTGGGCTTAAGTGAAGAGAATGTGAGAGATTGAGTTAAGTAGAAGTGATGGACTAGAGAATCTGATCTCAAATAGTTGAGAGAGGAGGCAATGGTGAAGAAGAGTTTACTTACTTAGACTGTATGTGCTGCTCTCCTACAGGAGGTGGATCACTGTTTAACTTATTATCAGTTAAATTATCTGAATTCATGGATATACTAAAACGCCTATAATACAAATAAACAATTAAATTATTAAAATTTTTAAAAAATTATTTATAACATATATTAACAAATAATATTTAAAAATTATAAATAACTAAATTTATTAGAATAGTTAATTAAATAAAGAACATGTGATATTTAAGAGGATGCTATATCCACATTTGCACCCTCTAACTATTATTTCATAAACAATATAGAAAATTAAAAATACACAGTTTTTAGTTTAATTAGCTGTAACCAGTGGTGGTACATGCACCACTTAAAATATTGAATAAAACAAAATTATTTATGAAAAATTGAAATTAAATTAAAATATTATATCAGTCATATACTCATAAAGGTATTCGGAATAACTGACAATATTATTGTAAAAAAAATGCCATTTGAAGTGATGGTCTGAGTGATCAAAACCGGGCTGCGCGAGAGTCACAAATCTGTTGTGTTACTAGGTTCGCCACAGTATAAAATTGTCCCCACGCACAGTCCGTACTGACAGTATGAATTACATGGTGATGCAGGGCACACACAGATTGTGCCAGATTTACTTTTATTGAGAATATCATCAGCGGTCTTATTGTAAAATTATTATGGTCGTTATAATCATCCATAATAATATACAACAAACAATATTTTTATCATATGTATAACAAATGAACAATTATTATTATATATGTAAATTATATTTTATTATAAATATGATACTTCAAATTTGTTTTTCCATGTTTCCAGTAGGCAATGAATTAAGGGAAATTTAAAATCATCACAAATTAGGGTTAGGGTATAGTAACTAGTGTCCTGTACACCCCATGATCCGCCATTGGCTGTAACTATTTAAAAAAAGAATGAAATGCTTTCAAAAATATTTTTCTCTTTAAATTTAGTAATGGGTGTTTTAAATAATAAGCAATAAATATAATATATGTCTCCAAATATAGCCAATTAATATGATTTAAATTCTGTGTAGTATGAATCTGCCTGTTAGATAAACTAGACTAAGACAATACATGTGGGAAGTATTTCATAGGAGATGTATTATGGGTTGAATGTTAAATTTAAAAATTTTTCATTATAATAAATCTACTATTCATTCTTACATGTTTAAATACTAGTAAAAAAGCTTAAGAGAACATAGTAAGTATCTGACTCAATTGTCTTTGTCCGACACACATGAAATATAGTAAAAATCGGATTTTATACTTCTAATTTTATTAGTACTTACAGGCCCGTAAAGTCCTGACGAGTTATACAGTTAAACCAGTCTGATTAAGTAATATACGGCTAAATAAGATCACAAAGTGAAATTTGGAAGGTTTTTAATAATTCACATATTTTTTTTTAAAAGGGCCGAAAACTTTTTTAGGGCAAGTAGAAATCTTAAAACATGGTTGACCAGTAACTTCCCAATATGGTGCTGAGTACTAGGTTAATTTATAGATATACCTAATTACCTATAATTAATAATTAATAAATAGTATAATCTTATGATATAGTGGAATCATTTATTTGATACACTTTAGTATTTTACTAATATTTTATAGTGTTTAACATTAGTGTAAATAACACAATAATTAAATTATTATAAAAATGTTCCAATGCATCAGATTATACATATTTTTTATATTAATTAATTTTATTATTTATTTATAATGGCCATAACTCATATTTAAAAACAAACTATTATTTGCAAAATTCAAAATACAAAACAAAATTTTATGGTTTAGCTTGCGTAAAAATTTAAAATGCAAAATCCTACAATAATACCTACATTTTCTATTTTTATTTGTCTCTTCTTCTCTCCCAACTATTTGAAATCTTCACTTCTATCCACCCACCTCATTTCACTCTATTACATTCATCTACCTACCTCTTTTTTGGTCTTCCTATTCCCTCCTTTCCTTCAACATATATTCTCTTTACTATTCTCACTTTGCCTCTATTTCTTCCCTCCTTAAACTTATCTGAACTATCTCAATCTATTGTTTCATTTTTTTCTAATATTGAAGCCACTCCTACACTACTTCTTATATACTCATTACTCATATTGAATTGTATCTTCTTTAGTCACTCATAATCCGTTCTATCTTCCTATCTATTTCTCAAAATTCTGATCTATATAAAATTGCAAGCCTTACCACAGTCTTACAAAATTTACCTTTTAACCCAATTGGTATCCTTTTGTAACACAAAATACCCGACGCTTCGACATAATCCATCCACACTCTATCTTATGTTTTATGTCTTACTCAAAACTAACATCCTTCTGTAGAGCAGAAACTAAATAATTGAACCTCTACCTCACTCGACTTCATTACTTGCCTATTTTTATTCGCTCCGTGTTTCCTTTCTCCAAAATCACTCAATATATTGAGTTTTATTTTTAATAATTTGTAATCCTATCTTATCAATAGCTTCCCTCCACTCATCAAGTCTACCATTCACTTTCTTAAGACTTTCTAATCAGCACTATATCATTTGTAAACAATATGCACTATGATACCACATCCTGCATAAACTTTGTTATTTACCCCCCTTTCTCTCTTATAATAAGTGATGTTTTCATATGTTCTGAACTCCATAATAGGTATATAACAGATAAATTCAATAAAATATAATATTATATACTTTCGAGCAGAGTTGAAGTGAACTTTATACTTGTATGTTCAATGTACTACATGCATAAAGTAAAAAACGGGTAACTATAAAATTGAAAATAATATACTACGGTATAGCTGCATCTCGTGAGTCATTGTTTAAAAGTTAACATATTGGGATCAGGTATTGGCACTGTACCAATGTTACCTGATGGACATACAACAAAATACGATTATAAGTATAAAGGTATCATGAAGTCATTGATAAAATATTTAATGTCCTACAACACGTAAACACATTGCAGTTGGGTTTCAAGTAAAAAATTGGTCATATTTGTTTTGTTGGTTCAGTATTTAAATTTATTCGTATTTCATAATATACTAATAATAAATGGCTCTATGACAATCTATAATCTATATTCCATATATTATGTAAACAAACATACATTGTTTTTTATTTTTAAAATAATCATTATACACGTAGATTTTGTAGGGCATTAACACACAGAGAAAACTCCACTGCTAGAAACCCTATCATATGTCTTCTTTAGATAAATAAATACCATACACAACATCCTTCTCTTTTCTTTTCTCTGTACTTTATTACTGTCTTATGAAAAATATTGGCTCCATTATTGACATCCCAGACATAAACCCAAACTGATATTTTGTAACAAATGTTTCACTCCTTACCCTCTTATCTATTTTCATCAGTTTAACGGGCAACATTACACTAAATAAGACATTAGTTATGCTATCTAAGTTAAAATTAATCTAAAAACTTATTATAAAATAACATTTTACAAAAATTATATGCAATTTTCTAGACTACAATTTATTAATGTTTCGCGTAAAGTAGTTTTGTTAATTTATTTTTTATATTAACACTTCCAACACGAGTACCTATCACAACCTATTAACTATGAAAGTTGGGTTTGTCAGACCACATAAAAATATTAGTTTTTGGTTTATACTACAATAGTGATCGTAAAAGTATTTTCTGAATTGCAGTACCCTTCAATAATTAATACCTAATTAGATTAATATATTATTAAACAAGTTAGAAAAAGCCTACTCTGTGAGCATGCTAAATTTGAAATTTCAGGTTTCTATACATAATTTATAATTTATTAATTAATTTAATTATGTCCAATTCCATAAAAATGATTAAATCAATTTATTTTTCATAAATAATTAATTTTATTTATAACTTTTTATGAATAATAAAATGTAATCACAAGTACCTATAACATGAATAAAACATACTACACATTTAATATTACATTTATTACAATTATAGAAATGGTACCTAAATATTGATAACAATGGCAACAAGCTGTAAGGAAAAAATGGACGTATGTTAGTAAAAATGGGTTTCTATTTTCCTAGTAACTATGACTAGCTTATAAGAAGAGTTGATGGTTAAACCAACAATATCCTTAGTAACTAAACAATAAATCTATAGAACAGATGGGAGGATGGACATAACAAGGATATACGGTATAGAAACCTAAAAAGTAATATGCGCCATTTATTAGTACGTGCAATATAACATTCAGTTGACATATTACGAATCTAGATGTTAAGAGGATGCTATACCTGAATTTTCTGTCTCTGTCCATCTAATTGGCAATATAGCAAAATTGAAATTATGGCATTTTGGTTAGATTTAGAGTTTAAACACCTATTATCAAATTTAACGAGAAGAATAATTTTGAGTGAACCTAATGGGCTTTTTGTAAAATATTGTCAGAAAAAAAGTTACGGCATTTTTTAGTTCTCGATATTTTTAAATAGCTTTAACGTCAGACGATACTTTACAAAATGCTTATGAGGTTCACTAGAAAATATTCCTCGCTTTAAATTTTGTAATAAGTGTTTATAATCTAAATTTAACCTAAACACCAAAATTTCAATTCTGCGTAGTGTGATTTTGCTATATTACCTGTTAGATAGACAGAGACAACAAATGCGAGTGTGACATCTTCTTAATGGTTAATCAAAGTTTAATTTAAGAAATCGTTTAAAATTATCTACATTCAATGTATAGTTTTTGACTTACTCTAAAACGATTGAAGTATCATTAACTTCAGTTTCAATATCATTTTTTTGAAGGTATTTATTAGTTTCTGTTGAGATTTCATAAGATAAAGCTGAAAAATAAATCCAACATTCATTAATTATTTAAAAAATTTAATTTAGGTATAAAAATAAAACATTGGTTACATTATATATCCAATTAAAAATATAATTAAAATCGGTGTTATTCATTACACCGGGGATTCTTTTATTTAGTATATCCCATCATAAAAATTGTATATATTCAAAAAAGTCAATCAGTAGCACTTTGCTCGTTGGGTAGGATATTGGTGGTGGATATTTTGAATTTTTAAGTAATGATTTTTTTTTTTTTTTTTTTAATAAAACGATTCTGAGTGAAGCTTTAGAGTAAATAATCAGGGACAAGACTAGGAGGGGCATGGGAGGATGTTATACTCCCCCATCATTGGAAAGTAGTAAAATTAAGTTCAGTCGCAAAAGTTGATGACTATTTTTTTTGTTTATTTACCTTTTTTTAATGGAGTATTAAGAGTATTTCAGAATTTAGTTGGAAAATTAAGAAATTATTCAGAATGTAGTGGGCAAAATTAGAAAAAAGCTTTTGCTCTCTTTTGCTTATTTACTTTTTATTTCAAGTCATATTTCGGAAACATACACACCCCCTCCAGAAATATGTCTTCGACTTGTCCCTGTATATAACAATAACATGAGTATTATATAATACAATACTATAACTATTAGAATTTATTTGGTTAATAAGAAATAGACATCAATATACATAGTGCTATAGAAAAGTGAATTTCTAGTTTCTGGCAATTTAATTTTCCAATTTATAATAATTTTCAGTTTTCTTTGGGAGTTATAAATATTATATATCACTTATATATTCGGTAATCATGATTAGTTTATTTGTTACTTTATAATTTATAATTACTATTTGTGTTATTTCCTCTATAAAAGGTATTATTTCATTACACTTTGAAAACTACTTAAAAAACCAAAAAATTACTTCTATGATGTACCAACTAAAACAAATTTAGTATCAAAACCTCTATACCAGAAAACTCTTGCTTTATTTCTTCTGCCTAAAAAAATGTATAAGTACAAAAAAAAAAAAAAAAAAAAAAATGAAAATCAACAACTAATTGTAAAACTAATACATTCCTCACTACGCTCAGAATCTAAAAGAATACAAAATATAGTAGGTAGTAGACAGTGCGAGTATTAAGAAGTCAGTATCTGAAATGGTGAGATTCAGATAGTGGAAACACAAGTCAATGAGTGACTGAATGAAAGCATAGTGAAAGTGGACCTTAATAAGTACAGCAACTATCGCAGTCAAGTTATATCTATATTTTTGATTAAATTATTTATTAATGAATTATTTTAATATTGATATAAAGTATACGTCATAATATATTCATTATTAAAAATATGGGAAGTTAGTCTAATGGTAGGTATATCATTTCAGGAAATAGTAATAAAAAAATTATAATATACTTATACATAATGTTAACATAAAAGAAAAGGACAAAAATGAAAAATTTTTGGCGCACAAAACCTAGAAATGCGAAATTATATGATTAATAATAATGTGTTTTACTTCGGTATATATAATATAAATAACTAATAAAACTAATTTTGTGTTGGTATATCACATACTAATGCCATTTTATTAATATAATATTATGATACTTTCAAAAATCCTAATAAAACTGCTAATGTATTATAAACAACCTACAGAAATAAGAACTTATTAGATACTTACAGTTTTCAATCTCATTGTGATTACTATTCAAGATATTTTCATCATTCCATCTAAAATAATAATAATAATAATAATAAATAATAACTAAATATATTTATTAATAATGTTTTTAAAGTTTAAAAAAATAATAGTTTTTTTTTTATAAATGTTAAAATGGACATATTAAATACTAAATTGCGAGTTTATTAGTCATTGTTAAGTAGGTAAAAAAGTCCTGAAAATATTTTTTTAGAAATCATATTTTGAACATTAAAATATAAATGGATTTCAAAATTATAACTACTTAGGTATACCTATTTTAGTGATAGGTTTTATAAATTAAAATAATTTATTTTACAAATATTGTAAAACTGCATAAAGGTATGTTTTCCTAGCTGCACCCAAGTGCGGGGTCTAGATGCACTTGTATGACTACATGCCTTAGACGCATCCAATTTTCAAGAAAATAAAAATTATTTCATTAAGTTTATAATTTTTTGCATTGTACATAGCTCAGTTAGAAAAATGATCATGACACTTATTTATTGATGTGTGCGCGTTTGGTACTTATATAAACTTTTAATATAGATAGCATAGGCGTGCATATGGGTACAGGCTAGGCTATAAGGCCTGTGCCGTATCTGTAATAGTTTCTTGAATCTTGGTTTTCAAATTATTCTTAAAAACATTGTTTTTTCAAAAAGAAATTTGTTGTTTTACAAATAATACAAATATATTAATCATACAAATGATGAATGAAGTTTATTTCATTGATTATTTAAAAATTATTTTAATTATTCAAATTTGATTATTATTGATTGAAAAAACACTAGTATTTTGTTTTTATTTATTGAACTAGTATATAATATAATATATTTTGATAATTCCACAGTGTCTACCTATGTAATAATATTTTGTATTTGATATTGTAATATGGTATAAATATAGTCTTTTTCAATAAAGTGTATAATTTTTTTCTTTAACCATAGTATCACCATGACCATTCCCTAAATTAAGTACCAACAAGAAAAAATTGTGCTGCACCTGTAGGTACAAAAGTTCTGCTCTAGTCTATGGATTCATTATATATATATATATATTGTTCTTACAATCCACATTTTTTTCATTAAATAATCCTAATATAATAACAAGATGATGGATAGTTTTGTTCAAATGAATATAAATAACAATAGTTTAATTGAAGGGTCTCGTGCAATAACCAGGTATCTCCATATTTTGAAATTCTTCAGGAGGCATAAAGAACTTTTATTAATTTCATCACAATAGAACAGTTGTTATAAGCATATATTTGAGTTCTTTAGATACATAGCTATTTAATCATATGGTTTCACATTTGTTTCTAATTATATATAATATCTTAACTTAATGTTAAAAAGTATAGTCATGGAGATTGCCTGGTTTTTGCCCATAAAAGTGTGACGATTTTTTTTTCTAATTTTATTCAACAAAAATGCATCTAATAAAAATA
Source organism: Pemphigus obesinymphae (assembly GCA_025469235.1). Taxonomy (NCBI): domain Eukaryota; kingdom Metazoa; phylum Arthropoda; class Insecta; order Hemiptera; family Aphididae; genus Pemphigus; species Pemphigus obesinymphae. The sequence continues at coordinate 63,275 of JAIPRL010001366.1, read as the reverse complement.
TTTTTTAATTTAAAAAAAATAAAAAAAGTTGAGTATAATATATATGATAGATGTTTTACAACCAGATTTAATAAAACATTGAATTTAGTTTCTTAATTTAACTTTGAAAAGTTAAGTAATTGAAGATGCCATCTGATTTTTTACCCTAAATATACAATAAATAATATAAAATTAAAATATGTATTTTATTCATCAACACAATAATTCACATATAATAATTAATATCACGTATGTGCTGTGTACAATTTTGTTGGGTTTACGAGCAAAATCTCTGAAAATACCTGATTCTTACACCGAATATTGTATACCAGTTATATCCTTATCTAAGTTATTAGTGTATGTAATGAACGGATTTGTATCGTTCTTACATATAAATGTAGACTACGATTTTCTTTACCAGAAATTGGAATAAAAGCAATTACCAAAAAAAAGCAGAGATACCTAGTTATTTGCACAGGACCCTTCAATTTGTCATTTATGAATAAAATGTATAGTTTTACAAAAAACAGATGCATGCGTTAGACGTAGATGACTGTTCTCAAATTAGTTGAATTACGGGTGTGTTGCATCCCAAGTGTCAGACGCGGCGAGGAAAACAATTATCCAGAAATCCTATTAACCAGCCCAATGAATCAGACACTGAATCTGGACGCTGCATCCAGACCCAGCTAGGAAAACGTACCTTAACTGATAATTGATTATATTAGTAATGTTTATTATGGAATTTAACTAACTCTGCTAAATATTCAAATAAAATAGGGAAAGAAACTTGAAATATACAGTAAGATATTGGTAATATAATATAAATTATCCAAACTAAAAATATTAGTGTTGTTATGCATTTTAAATATACACAAATTCCTTGAATTTGCTATTAAAAAGCTTGAATCGAAAATTTCTACTAGAATTCTACCTAAAAAAGTGTATACTTAGGTACCAGGTACATACTTAATGCAATATGCATTAGGGGGTCATATACATTATTATAGTATGAAAATTGGTTCAAATAGTGCAGTGGATTGCAAGAGAACTATTTAAAGGGTTAATTATCTTTAATTTATTTTTATATTGAAAAATAAGAATCATGTAAAAAAATTAAATAATAATATAGATATGGCGGATTTTTGTAGAGAAGTAAAATACTATTTTTTCTGAGGGTATGAATAGTGAAAGTGATTCAAGTTGCAGAATTGGTCAGAAAAAAATTTAAAATTTTTATTATTTTTCAGGATTGTAATAATTGATGTACAAGTTAAAAAAAAAAAATTGGAAACAGGTAGTTGCACTTTAAAAATTGGTTAAATAAAATAGTAAGAATTGTTAAATTTAAAAACAGCCTTCGAAAGTCAATTAAAAATCTAATTAAGAATATGCATACAAAAAATTAAGGGAACCGGATGATCTGTTTGGCACATCCACCACATTAAAAAACAGCATTTCGAGAAATATGCATTTAATATACCTAATAAGACGCTATACATACGTTTTAACAGCATTAAAACATATTCTAGCTATTTAAGTATAACTTCTCTCCTAGTTATAGTAGATTAAAAATTCAAAGAGAATATGATAGATGAGAATATTTACTATGGAAAAAAATGTTTAATTAAAATAATTTTTTAGATTCTTTTAAATATATATGTCAATATTTTAGATACTGGATTCGTTGTTGACTTAAAATATTTCTTAAAGATTCACTTTTATAAATATGTAAGAAAAAATAATTTTTTTTTAATACCAAAAACATAATATATATGACCATATGACCCCTTAAAAATGTTTGTTATTAAACTCTATTGGTAATTAAAAAATTAATTAAACATGGTAAATTTACTTAAATGTATGTACTCCAATCTAACTACCCATTGAAACTAATTTAACTAATAAAGAAGAAGCTTCAAACCAAACATATTTTAAGATAGGAACCAACTTGTCATACACCATTTATAAACCTGAACCAATCCAATTACTCACAATAATAAATATTCTTCTAATAATCAATTATGTCTATATCATCTTATTTTACAGATAAAGTTTTTGTTAATCAATTGTCTAAACAAAATGATAATCTGAATATTGTGATAGTAAAGAGTATTCTGATTATGAACATCCTACTTTTTTTGAATACCTCTCTTTAATATACCTATAATATTATATATTTTAATGTACCAACCTAAATTGATTTAATTATATAATACTTACTCATTATAATTTACAAAATCCTCATCACTCAATTTTTTTTTTTTTTTTGAATTCTTAATAACTCCATCAACACTCCGCCATTCTTTACCATAGATTCGGTCCAAAAGTTTTGCTGACTTTATAAGATGATTATTTTTAATTTGTTTTTCTTTTGGTGTAGCATAATTATTTTGATAATTTGAATGTTCAACTTGTTTATTATTTGACATAGTAGATGTAATATTGTATTCAAGTTTTAAACTTTTGTTAGAATCAGATAAATTATTTTCAGAGTCAAAATGAATAATTTTTGTAAGTGAATTATTATTTTGTTTGCCATTATTTATATTTTCCAAGTTATTTATATTATTTGAGTTAGAAAGTATACTTGTAGCCGATTTAAAACTTTCATTTGAACTAGAACTGATATTACAAACAGATAAATCATTTAAAAAGTTCATGTTTTTATTTCTTTTTAATTTCATGTCTGATTCATTTGTTAAATCAATTATATCAAATACAATATTAGAATTGGATGTTTGTTTATAATTTTTGTTCTTTTTTGATTTTTGTTTAAATGTATCAAATAATTCTAAACTAGAATCAGAAAAATTATAGTATTCTTCATCCGAATTATGTTTCATTGATGTATTTTTTGTTCTTAAATGTTCATAATTGTTACATTTATTTTCGGTTGTTTTATTCGTTTTCATACCAAGGTTCAATCGTTGAGCTGAAAAATAAAGAATTTAAGTAAAAATGAATCTATTAATTATTTACTTAGAATTTTATTTTTCATTAAGTAGATATATTTGTTATGAAAATCCATTAAGAGGACACTACATACACGTTTGTAGTCTGTCTGATATACGTAAACGTAGTTTAATAACTCATTTTAAAAATACATTTCTAAAAAAAAATTCCATACTAGAGTATAGTTTATGTTCTTCTTCACAAATTTGATAATAGATAAATTTACTCTAATATTAATTATACCTAAATAAACTAGAATTATTATTATAAATAAACAGAGACAACAAATGTGTGTGTACTGTTCTCTTAACAAATTAAATGTAAAGTAGGTAGGTACAAATAACAAAAAATATCCTAAGGAGTAAATATCCTAGTCTATAATCTAGGCAGATTATATAAGAATTACAGAATTAAAAAAACAAATTAAATAAGTAGGTAGCTACTTAGATTCCTGAGGACTAATTTAAACACCTATAGATATTAACAGATACAGTTTTGTATTTAAAAAAAATTATAGGTACCTACAATGATATTATTGGAAGTATTACAAGGTTAATCATATTTAAAACTTATAAAGTAAGAATCTAATCCAACAGTAATATATAAATTGTTCTCATATTGGAGTTTAAACATAGGTATTATTAAGTTACATTAGGTACCTATTGTTTTTCTTAATCTAAATTTTTTTTTTCTATCGCATAGATACTACAGAATATACAGGTACTTTATTTTTTTATTCTATGTAAAAATTAATATTTGAAAAGTAAAAAATGAGATACTTTTTATCTCACAGTAAGCCAAGGAAATTAAATTTTATATTTTATTTTATACTACGATTATGAAAAATATTATTATTCCTTATTGATTTTATAAATCATCATCGAAATAATTTTTTTATAAATAATTTTAACACCACTTCTAATAATAACATAGTAGTTATTTTAATTCTGTATTTAGTGTAGAATTTGTTTTTATTTAAATAAAATAGATAATAAAGATTTATTTTAAGACTAGATTTAATAATTTATTGTTCACAAATCATATTTTATTGTTTTTTCTATTGTTAAATTAACTACCTATTGTATTTTGTAACTTTAAATTAAAAGGTAATTTTGATGTAGGTACAAAATTGAAAATATACCTATATAATTGAAAGACATACAGGGTAAGATGTACCATGGTGTTAGGTAACCATGATGTTTGCAGATGATATAGTATTGGTTGATGAAAATCTTTAAAACGGTAGATTGGGAGAGGAAAGAGAAGCTCTCTAGGGGAGAGGATTGAGGGTATTAGAAAGGGTAAACAGAATATACAGAGTATAATTTTGGAGAAAGAAAACACAGAGTAAATAGGAAAAAGTAAATAATTTAGTGGGTGAAGTTGAGAAATTCATGTATTTAGGATTTGTTCTACAAAAGAATGATGGTTTTGAGGAAGATATGAAACATATGATTAGTGTGGGTGGATGAAGTGAAGATAAGTGCCAGGTATTTTGTTTGATAGAAAAATCTCAGGTTAAAAGGTAAATTTAGAAGGCCAACAATTATGTACTGATCGGAGTACGAGCAGTATACAAGAAAATAGAACAGAATATGAGTATGGCAGAGATGAGAATGTTAAAATAGATGAGTGAAATGACTGAAGAGGGTAAAATAAAAAATGAATATATGGGATAGTATAGGAGTGGCTCCATAAAGGACAAAATGAGGGAGAACAGATTGAGATGGTTAGAACATGTTTTCAGGAAGCATTTTTCAGGATTTATTATGCAGTCATTATTATATTTTATAATTGATGCACAATTATATTTATTATTGTACCTACTTATATTATAATTATGATTGTTAAAAACAATGTGAAAATTATGAATTACCTAATTATCAATTATGAAAACACAGCATATAATCTGTCATTTAAGATACCTAATTCAACAAAAAGGTTTTTGTAAAAATATATATTTTATACAAGATTTCATTCATTTTGCCAAACGTTTTACACCTATATTAGCTGTTATTGAAATTTGAACATTTTTGAAAATGTACTTTTTGAGAAATTTAAAATTAAATTTTCAATAGGTATAAAATGTTTAAAATTTTTTTATCTTAAACTATGTAGTATTGTATTGTTATCAGAGAAAAGGGCAAGGAAAATGCTATAAAACGACACCTCTCCCAGCTCTTTATCACAATTAGTCAAGTTTCTAAAATAATTCAAAAAATTTCAGTCTACTTTTTTGGCCAATTTTTTAAAATGTACAAAGCTTTAATTTCTAAACAAGTTGGGCTATCTCAATAAAACAGTGTATATAAATACTACAAATGTGCCAAATTTCAGGAAAATTTGAGATGTTTATACCCTGTATTGATTTTACATAGAATACACATTTTATGAGAGTTGAGGACTAGGGTGGCTGACCCCAAAAAGTTAGTAGGGCAAGGAGAAGAAAAATATTCAATTAACGATTATTCAATCAAAAATTAATAAAGATTTTTTCGACATTTTATATTAGGTATTATTTTCATTTTATATAATCTACCGTAATATACCCAATACCTACCTACTTTCATATATTGTGTATATTTCAAACCTGTTTACTATTACTATTAATAACCATAAAATGTTTTAAAGTTCCTTATATGTATACCTATTGGGTATTTTGGATTTTTTGTTCGATTATCAAAAATTGTGTTTGAACTTTTTGTCCGATATTCATATAATAAAAATTGTAAACTTAGTTTTAGATCACTCACTCAGACTTACAATCCAAAATTAATTCTACCTGGTTTAATATTAAAACTTAAGAACAATCCAAGGAATATTCCTAATTTATAAAACCCCTTTTTTTTTCTTCATAATTATTCATTTTTTGATTATGTTATGACACAATTTCAATGTTTTTGAATTATTATCTAAAGTCACATACCTGCCTACCCATTTTAAGTTGCTTTCACAAAACAACTAAAATTTTGAAAATAATAGTAATAACAAATCATATTAATATACATAAATTTGGGACTACCAATTTATATTATTATTATATTATATAGCCATATAGGTACCCAAAGTCACAATATTATACACTTTAATTTTTGCGTATACGTTAGTTTTCGGTACGCGCCGAAGATGAGAACTTTGTGTATAATATTGTGACTTCAGGTATATAATATAATATCAAATCACAGATTATTATAATCAATGATTGTGTAAACTAATTTTTTGTTATGAAAATATGGCATAAATAGCTAGGTATGTCATTTAAGTTAATAGGTATGTTAAAAATATTGAAATTGTCAAAACTTAAAAACAAAATCAGACCGAAAAATATTTTATTGTTGAAAATTACATAAGTATAACAAAAAAAATGTCCCGTATACTAGGAATAACCTACCTACTTAAACCGATAATTATTTTATAAATTAAAAATTGTATTCATTATCTTATTTTAGGATAACAATACACTTTTAAATATACAACTCGATGTATTCTTTGATATTAACTTACTTTTAGTCGAAATCTTTCTAGATTTTATCATATTTGCAAAACTTTCTGGAAGTATCTAGGTAAATACTAGGCGTCTAGGTATATATGTATAATTTAATGCGGCACTAAAATTATTTTTACTGTAACCAACAGTTAATCGTAAACTGTAATTTATAACCGAAACGAAGCACTTAATCAACCAAAGTTCAAACTTTCTAAAACTACAATATAATAATAATGCTCTATACTTTAAACAAATATTTTATTTAATGAGTTATTAAATGTATTAACATGTTTCGATATTTCGATCACGTATACTCTATGATTCGATCATACGAACATAATGATACGACTGCCAGACTGCCCATAAAGTAAGAAATATAAATGAAACGTTTGAGAATTATGATTAAAGATTAGTCAATAAATTAAAACCGTTAAAAACTCTTATTTAAAAATATAAGTTGGCTACACTGTAATATATGTTAATACTGCAGCCTGCAGGCTGAAGGGAATGAATATAATTTTTCAGTTTCATATTATTCCAACATTTACAGCATACGCAACTGCTTCTGTGGTCATACTGTCTGTCCATTCTGATTCATAAAGAGAGCTGATACCGAGCCCGATACTTTAGATATAGAATAGATAATAAAATATATTTATTATATTCGAATTTTGATTAAGTATTATTTATTTTACATGTTATTTATTTATTTGTAACTACAATAGTTTTAAATAAATGTATAATTCCCAAGATAAAAGTCGAACGTTGAAGTTAAAAATATATTATTAGGTAATTAGTGAATTGTTATTGAAATAATCAGTATATAGAGCATAGGCTTTAAGAATAATTTATATTTAAAACTATATCATGGAGATTTGAATGTGTATGTGTGATTAAACGATAAACGTTCAATTTGTTATTTTCATAGACGACAAATTATAGTCTAAATTCTATTCACTGTCACCCACCGATACTGTGCTAGTAACCATAAGTACAGACTACAGACTTTGTATGATACGATGATAATTTATAAATTAAATGTTACACATTAATTATAATACTAAATATTTGTTTGAAATCTACTGCAGAAAAAAAAAAAAAAATTAAAAAATAAAATATAAGAAAAATAAATTAGGTAAGATTGTCGCAAAAAGTTTGTTGGAATGAAATCGTAACAGCAAATATTATTTTGAATTATCTTTAAGGTCTTAAAATTTTATCTTATTATATTTGAAGAATTCATTGAATTCATTTTTTTATTCTTTTAATACTGTTTAAATCATTATTTATAATATGATACACTACAGTATATAATTTTGATAATTATGCACTCATTGAAATGGCTTCCCAATTTGAAATATTACAAAAGCGCGGGTTTTTTATTGCCACCCAATAACACATTTGGAGTCACTGTCTGGTTACGGTTCATACCGTTGCTCTGTGTTTAGTTTCCCAGTTTCAGTTTGTGATTGTCGCCGATCATGTATGGTAGTTTTGTGCGTTCGTGATCGTGAAACATGTGCTATCCGCTTAACGTTAGCCGATCGTCGATGTTGTTATTATTGTGTATCCGTCTGTCTGATTATAATGTCAAATACATCTACTGTTGAGAAAAAAACCAAATCCAATACACAGCATTCGCCTACTATACGGATACATGTCGAACTGTTTGAGCCCACCGAAAACAGATATCCAGTGTTTAATTATCAAAAATTGATACACATTGAAGAAGTAAGTGAATTGAAAATATATATTTGTAATATAATGCACACATACATTATGTTTATACTCATACGTACGTACTACATAATATATGTATTGCGCGTATGTATTGTAGTAAAGACAAGTTTACACACATTGCATTATCACACGATTGTATACATTTATTGTAAGATGTAAATCATTTGGACTTTTGAGGATTGCAAGCCATTAAATTCATTTTTCCCCTTTTACATGATAACAGTAGCGTCGAGTGTGTTGACGCGTCTTTTCTATATGATACAATGGTGTTCATAAAGTCTTCGACTCTCCAGCTATAAATATTTGGTTGGTTTTTTCAGAATTCCATATTTAATTATCAATATTCAATGCCCGTTCCTCATATTCTTGATACCTACTGTGTATTATGCTGTTTTTTTAACATTCTTAAATTACTCTTATAATTTATATTCCGAGAAAATATCTATTTATTTGTGAATTTTGGTTTATGTATTATTATTCTATTCATATTATTATTTGTTTATTTAAACCATATAAAATGAAAATTGTAATCTTCAAAATTTACTTATAAAATCTATAAAATATTTAGTATACCTACCTACCTAGAATGTATTTCTTTTTGTAGTATCAAATCTTAAAAGGGTATAAGTAAAAAAAATTCAGATTACTTACATCGGTGTATAAATATTATGTAGTACCTAAACTAATAGATACCTACTAAGAAAATAAGTTAATTTTAATATGTAAATAACAAAAGATATTACTTTTATGTTTTTAAAATCGTATGTACTATATAAAATATTACAATTATCTAATTCATTTTATTTTTAATTGCTATATACCTAAATAGTTATTTACTAAAATTGTAGTTTTTAATAATTATACATACCTATTGAATATAAAGTAACAAAAAGTTGTACACAGAAAAAAAAAATAAACATCAATGTAAAACGACTAGATCCTTCGCTCCACTCAGAATCTAAAAACTATCTAATATTATCAAAATATGCATTCTGATGTTTTACCTATCATATTGTGGTGCAGAATTCATGATTACAATCAATACAATTATTTTAAAAACATTAGTTTGTGTATTTATTCATTTTTTTGATACAGCTTATTGTAAAATTCAAAATGTACCTAATATACCTATTTTATAAAATTTACTTTTTTTTTGTGACAATATAATTTGAAAAATATGCTATGTATTTTAATTATATTTGTTTCAAATACTTAATTATTTAATAATTAATTTTTAATTTTATTAAATACCCATCATAAATCACAATTATTACACAACATCAGATATTTATTGAAAAAATAAATCATTCCGGTTTTAAAATATTAAATTTATAAAGTTAAAATTTGGGGGTTGATAATTTTTAATAAATAAAGTATATAAATACTAGTTTTGATTTCCAGCGCTTCCTATTTAAACATTTATTATTTAGGCATATATTTTTGTAGGATTTAGTGTGTCTAAAATATGACATATTTATTTTTGCTTATAAATAAATTTTATAAATAAATTAATGATAAATATTTTTTACCTGTAGAAATAATATTTTTAATATCAAATAACACGGTTTTAAAACAAGTCAAGTACCAGGGTATTATGTAGCTAGTTTTTTGTTGATAGTAAATGTTTATTTTGTTATGTATTCTCTGTAATTCTTCTGGTAATCAGTGTGACCGTGCAATCGGTGATAAATAGTCTATAGAAATCATTTTTATTCCGTAGTAACTACTTACTTTCTGTTTTGTAAGCAGCTGTTGGTCTATGGTTTTATCAGAATAAATTATAAAATAATGTAATGTATTATAAGTCCATTATTAGCTATATAGATATTATATGTTTTTTTTAAATTAAATAAATAATTATCATAGGTATAATAACAACAATAATTTAATTGTTATTTGAATTAGTTAAATCACAGAATATAAGTGGTTATATCTTTGTTTATAAAATGATTATTTATTAACTATTAATGTAATCAGTGATAATATAATCATTATTTTAACTTATTATCATGAACTAATTGTGTTTAATGAAAACCTAGTTTGTGCTTATTATTTAGCTCATCAAAATAATATTATCAAAGTAATAATAGGGAAAGTAAAGGATTGTATTTTAGTACCTATTCCTTTATAATGTACCTTTTAAAAAATACAAATTATTTGTATAATAGGTTAGTAATAGTTACCTATAATTATAAATTTAAATTAGGTAACCATTTTCTTCAACTATTAATGTAGGTACATAATATATATATATATATATACCTATATAATAATTATTAATTACAGACATACATATAAAAAAATGAAAATAAAATAAACATAGGTACCTATTAATTTTATTTATATTTATTTGTTTGTCATTTCTATGGATTGATCAAATAGGTTATTATGTAAGGATATGCAATGTTTATCAATATTAAATAATAATAATAATAATAATAATTACATAATTTCTTGTTGTTTATAAAAAAAAAAACATTTAGTTAAAATATATTTTTTATTTATTATTGATTTTATAATGATAATTTAATTTCCAATGAATTAAATTTTCAATGAGCACTTAAACTTAATGGACTTATTAAAATGTGTAATTAAAATCATTAGGTACCTATTTATTTCATTTTAAAATAAATTTTAGTAATTGCTGAGATTATTTGCATGTTGTATCTACCTATGTTCATCCACCTACTATATTAATATTTCAAAAAAGGTATTCTATAACAGTAATACTCCATACAGTGGCGTCATTAGGAGAGGTGATTCCCTCCTTGTTGGCAGCAGGCTATTTATGACCCGCCAAAATGATTCATGCTAATAAGTAACTTAATTATTTAGCTTATGTCATATGGTAATTACATGCATGCTCGGCATACTCGTAAAATAAATAATAATAAATTAATACCTAGTCTATTAGGTACTAGTTATTTTACTTATTGATTTCCACAAATATTAGTATATTGAGAAAACCCGAGCACTATAATAGCGGTTTACACTGTGCTGTGTACTGTGTATATTTCAATACTTCATGTACTATATTTAGGTACCTACTTTTACCACTGGCTATTTATTTTATATGTTCTTTAGTGGTGGTTTCCATAAATAAATATTAATATATACTTAATTTCTATATATCTATTCTTTAGTACCCGGCCCAAACAAGTTCTGATCAACTAGGTAGGTACCATATTTATTTAGTCTATCGTCCCGTTTTTTTGTCAATATTCTTTCCAAAAAATTAGGCTATTTGTGCCTATGACACTAAATATAAAATTATGTAAGATGGTAATTTTACTGAGATAAAATGTATATAGAAAGAAGTTGGCGAACGTAGCAATCAGGTTTTTCTCAGTTATTTGAGCTGGTCAAAACTTTTGCCTCTCCCTTTCAAAAACTGAAATGACGCCACTGATTTCATATTAAATTAATTTAATATTATAAACATCAGTTAAATAATGTAATATTTTATCTGTTACTTAAGTATCTACTTATTATTATATTATAGAAAAAACGTAAAAGAAAATCAGATCAGCAGCCAAATTCTTTTGAAGAAAATGATGAATCAATAAAACAATTAGCTGATCATTATGAACAAAAATATGTAAGTTTATACAATTTAATTTTTTGTTTAAGGACCATATAATGAAAAAAAAATTATACAGTGAACATAAATAGATTTTTATTTTGTGGGTTATTTGTGGTCATAGACAACTATTTGAATTTGTATTATAGTTTTATTATAGTATTAACCATGCAGGATGATTTTTATATTATGGACCAGGCTATATCTCTGGAAGTAAAAATGATTTTGGGGAAATATAAAAAGTATTTATAATATTAGGTACCTATATAGTAATATATATTTTTAAATTTTTATTCCCTTTCCATATTTGTCAAAATTCTATATCAATTTTTGTTGAAATCTATGATTGAAATTATAAATTCTTACAGAATATATGAATATATATTGTAATAAGAATTTTCATATTTTTTATTTTTTGGGTTTTTTAAATAAGCACTCAAATTTAAGACGTGGCAGATTGGAAAAGTACTGTACACGGTTATAACCGTGGTACTTTAAAGCACGTAATAATATATGTTGATAATGATTACTACAGCTACCAGTACTTCTCCACTCTGCCACGTCATAAATTTAAATGTTTAATACTCAGGTAAAACTCATCAGATTTCAAAAATCAAAATGTTAAAATGTTCACAAAAGTATATTATTTTTGAAATTAATATATCCACTACTAGTCTCCTACTCAAGTTCTTCTAGTACTTATTCATATATTTTATATTGACATTTTTAGCCATATAATCAATAGTTTTAAATGATTATGATGAACCAAAGAAAGAGTACATCAAATCAAAGACAACGGACACTTTTATACTTTTGAGAATGAGATGTTGGTTGCCATTTTAGGTCAAAGTGCTCAAGATGAAACTTTTTACTAAGTTTAAAAACTTTTTGATTTATTTCGCATCAATTTATAGACAAAACATTTAATTCTAACCTTTGTTGTTTTCCATTAAAAGCCTTGAGTTAAGTTAATACCTTTTTCATTATAATCTACTTCTTTCTCAAGATTGTATCTCAAATTAATTTTCTTAAGTCTTAAGTATTAATTATTTGAAAAAAACTATAATTTATGGTTTTCTGAATCGTGGTTTTCAAATATCAAAATTGAAAACCTACCCAAATAAGAATACAAGTTTGAATGTTTATTTTGTTCACCAAAAAAAAGTTGAAAAAAGTGAGATGTCAAAATAAATAAAATTTAATCATATTGAAATATATTTAAAATCATTTTAGAACATAATATAACTACATATGTTTTTAAAGTAAACTTTTTATATACCTATTAAATTAATGTAAATGTTAAGATAATTTCATAATTATATATGCATCTATTACTTTTGTAATTGTATATATTTAATAGGGGTTTAGTGGTGTTAAGAAGAAGAAAAAGAAAAAAACTGCCTTCTACAACTATTCAGAACTTGCAGCTGGTTATGACGAAAATGATTCATTTATTGATAATGCTGATATTGTATGTATATTTCAATTATAATAAACTAATATTAGTTAAATACATGTTTTTAAATCGTATGTTTTATGATTATAAAATGTTTATACTTTTGTGATGTGCCTATTTAATAAATGATACGTAGTCCTTACAGTTAACATTAAACAGTTAAAAAAATTTACAATTTATAATAAATAATCTATAATTAGCTTATGTCTCATACAATGAAAATCTGTGAACGAATGATAGAAGGAAAGATACAATAGGAAACAAGGATTTGAGGCAAGAAGTTTGGCTTCATACTAAGAAAAGGAATAATAGACAAGATATTTGCATTAAAGTTGCTAATGATGGAAAATAATTGGAAAATGCAGGTGATACTGCATGCGGTATGTATTCATTGATTCGGGTGCCAGGCAAGAGATAGGAAGGTGCACGAAAGAGTGGAAACTAAGGTGAGGGCCAGTGTGGACATGACAGGAGAATTCCCCATATTTGTCAGTGTGGATGAACAAAGAAGATGAGTGGGGGCTTATGTGACAAAGAATGACCAGCAATGCTCCATGGTGAAGAAACTTAGCCATTCACAAAGCCTCAAGAGTGAAGGATGGAGGTTATAAAGATGAGGAACGAATACATTAAAGAGACAGTTGAGTTGGGACCAGTGGGAAAGAAGATGCAGGAAAGCAGGCTGAGATAGTTTGATCACGTCAACCAGTGGTGCGAGAAATACGTCAGGAAGTGATGATTGAGATGAGAAAGGAAGAGAGTACCACCAAGCTCAGGAGGAAAGATAAGGTGGTAGAATATTTGTAAAGGAAAAGGATGGAGCCTGGGAGATTCTGGATCGGGAGGAATGTAGGCTGAAGTGCGAATGCTGATCCTATCAACATGGGAAGAAGGAAAGAGATAGAAGAAGAATCTATAACTAGTTATTTACCATTTATATATATATATAGAAATTGTTATATCACTTAATATATTAGTAATATATTTAAAAATATGGAGTATATATTTTATATTTTGTCATCAATTCTCTTGTGTAGACTTTAGCTTTGATGTTTTTACTCGCGTTTTTGAATTTGGTAAGACTCAACAATTTAATTTATCAAGAATATATAAATCCATTTTTTGTTAAGTTATTATTAGATATAGGTATGTTTTTTTATCCAAATATTCTTATGTTTATTTGTCCTTGTTCATATAATACTATGTATTATATTTTGTTAATTTTCATATTTAAGACACTGCACCCATTCAAAACACTGCAGAAAATACCTTCACACATTTCCAAAGTTATGCATTGTAGAATAATTATTTTGGTATCTAAAAAAAGGTAAAAACTATAATCGTCCACCAGATTTTAAAATTTCATTTAGAATTATAGATTAGGTATATACTATTAAGAAAATTTTTCTTTTTTAGTTTTTTAAACATATAGAATATGTTTCAATTAATTAATCATAAAACACTGGCGTACGATATAGTTTATGTTCTCGTATTTTTATTGGTACCAATATCGTGATTTCACAACAATAAAAATGGTACTGACACGGGTCTATTTTTAAATTACTTTTAAAATATATATTATTTTTGTTTTTCGTAAATTTCACAGAAATTGCCTATAAAACACTAAAAATCAGGTGTTTGGCATTCTCTTAACTATTATTTTGTATAAAATCATTAATAATAATGATTTTTCAATATTTGTATTGTTATAGTGTGATGAAGTCATGCCAAACGAAGTTGAAACAAAACATGGTGGTTATTATGTAAATATTGGTTCTTTGGAATTCAAGAAAGTTTATTTGTCTGAAGATTCTGAAGAAATAAAATCTAGTCAACCTTGCAAGGTAATTTGTTGATTTTTTTTATAATTATTTTAAGTCTAATATAAACTTATTATTGTACCATTTGTTTATTATTTAATAACAAGGTTGTTCATAGAAGAGATATATTTTATATATTTAAACATTTTTCTAGCATTTTGTTAACTCTGTATTAGAAGATAGTGATGAAAAACTGCCAAATTTTAATGTTTCAAATAGTTCAGAAAAAAATTCACAAACAGAAACAAAGGTATTTATTTACATATAAAATAAACACTATTAGATATTTATTTATTGAAAATTTTGATCATGTAAAATTAATATTTTTTAGACTTCTGAAACTTCTAATGATTCATCTACTTGTTCTAATGAAGAAAAGGAATCTACAAAACCTATTTGTCCACCAATACTTCCAGTGAATGGAAAAAGTAAAAGAAGGCAATCAATTGATTCTGATAGTGCTAGTTCCATTATTCCAGCCAAAAAAAAGAAGATCGGTACAGTTAAATCAATAATACAAGAAAAAAAAGTCCAAATACCCGAATGCAAGCCAAGTAATTGAAATTTTTTTAAGTCAACATTTATTTTAAATTAGTATTTTCTTATATTATCGTAATTACAGGCATATGTATCAATTATATTATTGTGACTACCTACCTTAAATTATATTATACAGTTATATTTGCATATTATATTATATAGTAAAGGATGCTTATTATAATTATTGGTTAATACTAATCACAACTAGCTGTTAATCGAATATAATGCACAAGATAAAAGAAAGAAGAAAAAAAATCCAATTTCATTGTTAATAAAATTGTTCATCTCAAACATAACTTTAAATAAACATTTTTTTAAATTAGTATACTCAATAGGTTGGACACCACATTTATTGTTTATATTGTCTATTTTGCCCATCAAGCCAGGAGACGAAACTTATTACGATAGCATTATTTGTATGTGGTGTACAGTAAACAATTGCATAGCAACTGGCGCTCTATTGCTTATCATCTAGATGTAATGGAATTGTATCTTTATTGAATTTCCATTTTTCACTAATAGCACATTTTTGTAGTCCATGTATATATTAAGATATACTGGTTTAAAAAACGTAAATTCCATTACAAATTTTTCCATATATAATGGAACAGGATGTAAATTAAAGTATGGTTATTGGTTTTCTGCATATATGTTATTTAAATACTATACTTTTTAAAAATATAGTGAGACTTCTATTTAACAACTTGACGGTTCTTTTGAAAAAATTTGCTAAACGTAAATTTTGTTATAAAAAAATTGGTTTTTTTTTACTTAAAATCTCGTAAGTTTAATATACCAAATTAATATAAATAATATATTATACAGAATAATAATATATAATATTATGTATTAATATTATTACATATATAGAATTAAATATGAAACTGAAAAAAATAAAAATATGGAATTAAATTGCCTAAATCCTGAAAAAATGGTTCATTTTCATACAAAATTGTATTCAGATTGCTGAAATTGTATTGTAGTAGTTTTACTATTGTGTTATAATGTTTCAAAATTGTTGTTTTCGTTAAATATACTCAGATAAATGTACCTCAGGCTACGGACTGATTTTCATTTAGTTTGACTGCAGTTGGTGGCATGACGGCAGTTGTTTGTTCTCAGCATGGCTGATCAACACAAGAAAACACTTCACTGTCTTAAACATGAATTTGCACATTTAGTTGTTATTATTTAATAAAGAAATATTCTTATCCACAGAATTGTACATTGCATTAAATGCGTTTAGGACATGTCCACAATTGCTACCTTGTACACAGTAATTGCCACATGAAATTACTGTTGTCTGCGACAATTTCATTGTTCCCTAAAATTTGTTAAATAGAGGTTTCACTGTATATGCAAAATTGTTGATTTCTGATGATATCTAAAATAGATTTTATAATATATACTTAATAAATTATTGTTACTATGGAAATATCAAATGTATGTAGAATCCTTTTACTAATGAATATATATATACAACTCAATTTTACACCATTAAGGCGCTCTGAAATGCCAAAAATGTGAAAAGTCTGGTAGAATTTTGTAAGAAATATAATAGATATATTTATTAGGTATTTATACTTTGTAAGCCTGATAAATTAATATTTATATAATAAATTATTTAATTTATATTATTATTAATTACAGCTATCTATTTAATATTTACTTAAGGAATTCTTGATTATTCTGAAATTGTTAATTGCGTTAGTTGATTTCCATTATACAATGTAAACATTGTTTTACACAAAAAACTATATTGGTAGTCCCATATAAGAATTGTATAGTTTCAAAAATAGAGTACACATTAACATGTTGACTTTTAATTATATTTTATTATTAATTATTATTTAGGTTGTTCAAAAGACATTCAACCCATATCTTCTGAAGAACCAGCAGAAAATAACATTAGTTCTATTAATGATACAATTGAATCTGTGATATATGCAGCTTGTTCAAAGACTTCAAATGTGTCTTGTTAGTATAAATAATTAATCAATGATAATCAAATAATTAAAATTAAAAAATTTTAGCAATTCCGGAGAATGATAATGTTGTTGAAAGTAATCACAATGAAATAAATCTACCTATAAGTATTGATTTACCTGTATCAAATGGTGTTCATAATGCAGTCGAAGAACTTCCTGAGATAATAGTGGAAATTATAGAATCAATTAAGACTGAAGCTCAAAAAGCAATACAAAATAATTTAAATATATTTTCAGAACAAATAAATGTATATCTATTAAGGTAAATTATTATGAATACATTTTGTTTTAGAATTATCAACTTGAATTGAATTGTAATTTTCAAATTTATAATTTTAATATTCTGAAGCAGAATATTTTTTTGAAAATGTTAATATACAAATAATACTATATGTATGAAAATGGCAAATGTGAGCAACTATTTTTTTTTTTTTTTTTTGTAAGCGGGATTCTCAAACTGCATCATCTGGCCGGCTACGCTTTTGTGTACATTTTTATTATTTCTTTACAATACCTTAACAGAAATTCGCCGCCAGAGGCATTTACATCAACAGCTACTTTTCATTTACCCGATTATAGGCATTGATTCAGTATTTCATTTTTAAGTCAGTTTTCAAAAAAACATTACTTTAGAATATAAAATATAGGTTGCTATTTAAAATAAAAAGTTAAAATTTTAAGTTTAATTGTGAAATATTTTTTGAAGGAAAAATTCCCAATAGTTTTAATTTTTAAAACCTATATAGATATTATATTATTATGTATTAATTGAAACAATTGATCATTAGATTCTGAGAGGAGTGAGGAAGCTAGTGATTTTAGAATGATATTTATTTTATTTTCTTTGTGAGAAAACATTCTAGTTTAAATTTGATTCTAGTTCATTCTCTAGCAAATTCTCAGGGTTGGTTCCTTCTTATAAGGAATCATCATATCCCTTGTGGATCTTTCAAAAACCACAATCTTCCCCCCCCCCCAATATATCCTTAGAAGTCTCCCCTCAATGTCGTACTCCCATATGCGTTTTATTCAGCACTTTTCATACGTTTACAAATTAAATTTTTGTAGTGTGTATTGATTTTATTTTTAACCATCACTCATTATTATTATTGGTGTACAAACTGACATACTCGGGTTTTATTATTATTCATTGCAGTTGTCATTCTGTATGTAATTTATTATATTATATTAATACATTTACCTAATGTATCTTATTATACTCTTTATGAATATTTTTAATGTTGTATTAATATAATTTTAGTCTTGAATATCAAAAAGAAGTTACTTCATTTAATTCAAAACCAATTTATGCAACATTAGCTGAGCATATGCTGTGTGACAAAGATAAGCTTGTTGAACAAGTAAATCAATTAGTAGATTCTGAGGAAGCAAAAATTATTGAGCCAATTGAAAGGTAATGTATCAAATTATTTATATTAGTTATATTTACCTATATATTTTATTATTTAATATTTATTTATATATTATGTTTTAAATGATTTAGGTTAAAGAATGCAATTAAAAAAGTAATACCATCAGTTATTGAACAATATAATTTGGAGTGTAATAAAGTTATAGGACAAAGGTATTATCATATTATTTTTGTAATTTTTTTATTTGTTTAGAGTAATTTTTATATTAACATTTTTTATTTACTTAATTATTAATTTACTTATTATATATATTTTAATTTAATTTTACACAAATTTATGATCTGTTCTACAAAAGATTGGTGGTTTTGAGGAAGATATGAAACAAGTTTAAGTGTGAGTGGATGAAGTGGAGAGAAGTGCCGGATTTTTTGTTTGAGAGAAGAATCCCAATTAGGTTAAAAGATAAATTTAAAGACCAGCATTGATGTACGGATTTGAGTGATGGGCAGTTGATAGGAAGATAGAACTAAGTATGAGTATGACAGAAAGGAGATTTTAAGATATAATGATTGGAATGACTAGATATGTCAAATAAGAAATTAATATTATATAAGGGGTAGTATAGGAGTTGCTCCAATATTGGACAAAATGTGTGAAAATGGTTAGCTAGAGTATGTTTTTAAGGAGGAGAAAGTTAGAGACTGTAAGAGTTATACAGATAATAGATAAAGATGTAATCGAGTGTTATGAGATGTATAAGTGAGGAAGAGATCGTGTTCTGAGGAAGTTGATGATTAGGGTGAAAAAAATGTATCCCAAAGTAAGTCAAAAGAAGAAGAAGACATTTAATGGTAAAAATTGTAAATGTCTTTATTTTTGAGAACTTTGGCAAGTTTGGATTGTGCTTTTAGTAGTTATGGGCCATCTACAGCATTTTTTAGGGGTAGCAAATAGGTGTTATTACAGTTAAAATGTATAATTTCCGAAGGGGTTATTTATAAAATGACTTGTTTTACAAAACATGCTCTTCGATTGTGAACTGGGTCTTTTGATACCAGCCTGACAGTAGAAAGAGGTTCAAAATTCTGTAACAATAATGGAGTATACATTATATGACATGAAATTTATCGCACAGTTCTAAAATTTAAATTTATTCTAATGCATTTATTAAAATGTACATGTTATATTAAAAAAAAAAAAAAAAGCTATACGCAGTATATCCCCTACAATTGAGAAAATCCTTATATAATATATGTTGAAGGTTGAACCTTCAATAGATGTGCTTATTATTATTATACTAGTGATGAATAAATTGAAGAAATTATGATTGTAAAAAGTGTAGAGAATCCGACATATGTGTTGTAGTGCTGTTTAAGATTCATTTTATTAAGCCTGATTAATATCGTTGAACTCAGTTTGTTTCCTTTGACTTATATATAATTTATCATCAAAAATCTATGGGATTAGGTTAACCGAGCTTAATTATGATATACCATTAAACTGAGTCATTCTGATCCTATATGTGTAGTTTAAGCCAAGTTACATGCCATGGAAGCTTAAGAGTGAAAGGAGAATGTAGTTACCATATTATATCGATACGAAATTAAGAAGGTTAGACAATGATATGGTAGCAGATAGTAAAGTATAAAAACTAAGGTTTATTGATATAGTTCTAATATAGATTTATTTAATGTTTTCATTTTTAGTTTAAAATATAAAAATAAAAACTTATATTCAATTTTGTGATTTCTTACAATGACACACATTTTAGTTTCATATTAAACTTACTTTTCCATTTATTAATATTTTTGTAATGATTTATAGTTGAATTTTTAATTTTTATTCTAAATATTTCAGGACTGTTAATGGAACTCCCAATGATAGACTGAAATCAAAACCTGGACCAAAACGACCACGTCGTAAATTTCCTTGGAATGAAGAATTTAGGTATATATATAATTTATGTTGCAAAATAATTATTGTTCAACCAACTGATAATAACTAAAAAAAAAATGAAAAACAAATTAATAACAACTTTGTTCAGAATCTAAAATATTAATATTTTTAAATTAAATAATACTCAAGACAAATAAATAAATAATAATAATTGCTATAGCTACATTGTCAGATTTGGGGTAAATAATGTGTTACCTCTAATACAAATACAGAAGTAGATAATGCCAAAAATAATTCATCCTAAGTTAGATAGTTAAGTTAAGTACAGTGAATGAAATCTAACTAAAATTAAATCTTATAGAGCCAGAAAATAAATTATTTGATTACAGGTTTTCGTTCTATCAATTCCATCAATCTGACTTGGATAGGTTTCACTGTATTAAACAACTATGCAATGGTTGAATATGTTTTATTTTATACACAAATTAAAATACTTCAATGTTTTTAAATTAAATTTTATTATATTAAAATAAAGTTGAATTGTTCCAAAATATGAATACATGTAAAATATTATATACATACTATATTCTATCCAATAGAGGATATACTAACTGCTGAACTGTTTTCGTTCAGTGATGTGCATTCCTCCCCGCCATTGACTACAATTAATGGTGTGCTGCCAGATGTCATTGTTAATGAACTTTTATACAGAGTGTGCACTGTACATACATTACAACCATTAGATTACTGTTTAATATTGGTTTCGCCTGGATTGAGTAAAACAATGTATATAAATGTTCATACACTTAATATACTTATGTATATTATACTCATAAACTCATTTATTGTATAAAACATATTTTCATAATTCATTATAATATAATGTTTGTAGTTATGAAACTATAAAAATAATTGTATTTGAGGACAAAAATAAAATAATATTGAGCACTATAAATAACATTTGATAATTTGCATGCATGACAATATATATTTGGTGATCAATAGTTTTTATTTGTTTTTATAATAATTATAACTATATAAATATGAGCATCCGGTAGGTTTGGAATTCTATGGGTTTCAGCGGCAGACTGTTCTGATGTGCAGAACCGGTATATTCTCTTTTAAGACTATATTATAGATGGTATATTCTCTTTTTTATTTGAGTATGCTTAAATGTTTGAAAATTAATGTGAAGTTTAATCCTATATGTTACTTATAAGTTATAATCATATTTTATTAATAATATTTTTAATATATATTTTCAGAACTTATGTACGGAATATTATTAGTATTCGGAAAACTACCTATACCAAAATTAAAAAATCATTCCCTATAGATCATTATATTAAGCAGTTCATAAATGTTAAAATCAAACCATTATGGCCGATTGGGTGGATGAAAACTACTAATATTTTAAAAGAACTTAAAACAAAAGAAAAAGATTCTAGGTAAGATTTTATATTTTACTATATTGTTTTTCTTTAATATTCTATGAATTAATAATTAAATAGATTATTTATTAAAATGTCGGTTTTTTTTTTAAATAATGTTAAATATACATTTTCACAGGCCTAAACTGCCAAAAAAATCACCATTACAAAATAGTCCAATTAAATTAATTAGTGCTATTAAAATGGCATCGGAACATAAAGTGTCTAATTCTGCTATGAACAAAGTGCATAAATGGAATAAGCAAAAACTTTCAAAAACGTCTGACTTAAGTACTGGAACAACTACTATATCAACTAGTCACACTAAACCTCCAGCATCTAAATCTAATTTTAAGAAAGTTTATAACTCTTCACATCCAGTGACTATCAGTACTTTAAATAATGATGTATGTCCTTATCAAGCAACTATTACCACTACCGCAATTAATGGTTGTAAAAAAAAGGAATCTGAAAACAATAGTGTAATTGTAAAAACAGAAACACCAACAGATGTATTGGATTTGTCACCAAATAAATCCAGCCCAGTAGCATTTGCCTTTAATAAACTAAAAGATGTTTCTGTGATTTGCAATAATACTTCACAAGATAATAACAACTCTACAAAAACGGTAAGAATTAAACATGTTTGAATATGTATAGTTTTTTTTTTTTTTTCAAATTTTGAATCAAATCACACTTTAATTTACTATTACTAATTATATTTTTTTTTTTATATATGTATATAATTTTTATATTATACTTATGCTTAATCAAATAAATATGTACAAATTACAAGTCATTTTATTAATCTTAAATTAATTAATTAACCGTGTTACGTCTTTATTTTATAAATGCTTTTGATGAATTTACAAAATAATATATTAATGTACATGTTGGCTATAGTTATTTTTCTTATTTTACACTTATTTATTTTATTCTGTTTTATGCATGTAACTGACTAGAATTAGTCGCACAGTTAACAATCGTTTTTTTTTTTTTAATTGACTGGTATTGCACTTAAGGTGTTTGTTATGGTTTGTTTTTATCTTACACTATGTTAACAATCGGTGATAATATTTACTATTTATAATCAAATTAAGAAAATTCATCTATAATTAAGA
Organism: Pemphigus obesinymphae; assembly: GCA_025469235.1. Classification (NCBI taxonomy): domain Eukaryota; kingdom Metazoa; phylum Arthropoda; class Insecta; order Hemiptera; family Aphididae; genus Pemphigus; species Pemphigus obesinymphae. The sequence continues at coordinate 39,910 of JAIPRL010001366.1, read as the reverse complement.
CAATTTTGTTCAATTACTTTAAATCTAAGATATAATATAAAACAATTTTATAAATATTGTCTATAGATATAAATAATTAACTTTAAATATCATTGATTAAGTACATAATACAAAAATAATGTGTTTAAAATAAATAAATTCCGGATATGTATTCCAGTATTCAGTATGTCAGACAACACCCTTATATTAATAGGTGGTGGTTGGTAGAATAATATTATTCCAATATTTTGTTTACAAACTATAAGATAAACTATTATGAATGTTATTTAAGTAACAAAAATTGTTTGTGTATATTTAATAGGTTGTGGGTAATTTGTAAAAGTGTCTTAACACCCCTTGCAGAAAATGAGTGTGTCACTGTTAGTTCTGTATTTAGCTATTACATATTAATAATAGTTATGAAGATGGTGATAAATATATGAATTCCTTTAAGGCAATAATCTATATGTTTATTGAATTGAATTGAAAGTAACAACTTGGGTTTAAAACTGTTGACTTATTTTTATAATTTTATCTTTGGTCAAGCTAATAAAAAATGGATTACTATAAAGAATTTTAAACTATATCAATAGTAATTAAATTCTAAGTTTTCCCAATAATATAGTCTCTATAGTGTATAATATCTCTCTCACAACAATCTATTTTTATTTAATTACTATTAAATAAATTGTACTCCCAGTATTAGTTACAATCACTAATATTATGTTATTGTATAGTTTATCCGTGGATTTATTTCAAGTTTTTATATGCCATAGTTTTGGTTGGGAGGAGACAATTTTCTTAATAATTATATTTTTCAATAATATATTTTTTTTATATATTTTCTCATTATATTTCCAAAAAAAATTTCAAATCATTCAATTAACATGATTTTCAAACATATTTCACTTATTTGTTCAGTTAAAATACACGGATAAGTAAAATTTGACTATATATTCTTAATATAAAATTATCATCTCATCACCTGATTTAGTGAGGAAATGTGGCGTGTAGTTATATAATAACTATACAACTGTAGTTGATTTGACTTTGAATAGGTTTATTTCAATCATATATTATTTTCTGTGTACAATAAAATTGAATAGGAACTAATCTAATTAGAAAAATGTTATTTTGGGAAAATTTGATTGAAGTTTTTATTTTTTTTTGGAGAAATGGATTGGAAAAACTGTCATACAATCCATAGTTTTTATTCAAGACAATTATTGATCAATATTTTGGGCAACGGTTTACAAATTTTACCATAGAACACTATATGATTATTTTAAATATAGTTTATATTACTAACTAAGAAACTATATATTAATAAAAAATATACAGGAAATACAATTTAATGAAACATTGAAAGCATAGGCCTGAAACAGGTCTTAGATAGGAACTATGAGTACTTTGTGTATAAAATCATAGTTCTTTACTCATTTACTAGTATTCAACAAAGACTTTAAACATAATAAAACAGTAACTGTGAGTACTTGGTGCATGAAATCATAGGGGTGTTTTAATGTCTATGACTACATCACTGTGTTTTATTATCATAAATCTACATGCAGTGGTAATAGGCAGTTCTTATCTGTCGGTTTATAGTAGTGCTGAGTATTCCTTTGAGCAATCCGTAATCCGGATTAAAATATATTCAATCTGGATTACATATCCAATCCGGATTTTTGGTATAATTCGGATTTTGGATCCAATCCATCAACTTATTGGAAAATGGAGTCTAATAAAATTTTCATCGAGTAGCATATTTTGTATTGCAATGAGCTATCTATACTATGTTTATAATTAATGGCAATAGTTATTCAATATTATGAAAACTTAAAATTAATCAAATATTGTCATGTAATCCAGATTCATCGTATAATCCATCAATTTGGATTTGTGGTACAATCTGGATTGCTGTTGTAATCCGGATTAAACAAATTTTAGCACATTTATCGATCCGGATTAGTTATCCGGAAACAAATTGATGTGTATTAGATGCTCAGCACTAGTATATAGTCAATAGTTGAGATGTGTATGAAGTGTATTCCTTTCCCCTATTACATAAATTAAAAAATGAGGTTTTATATTTGTGCAGTTCATCAGTAATGAATGTTGGTAACTAGAGAAAATTAATAATTATTAAAAAATGCCACTGCCATACATTTTTTTTATTAAATTGTGTAAAACTAAAAACTAAAAATCTGAAAGAGCTAAAACATATTAAAATAACAATAAAAGGAGTAAAATAATAATTTGTCCAGTAAAAATTAGACAAGTCTTAAAAGTTCTATACTTAATAAAATACATCATTACAGCTTAAATATAATTTAATTTGATAGTGTAATTATATAGTTATTTTAAAATTTTTAATAAAAGATAGACAATTACTTGTATTATAATTATAATATATATCAAGGATAAAAAAAAAAATTGTAATACAGTCATTTTTGAATGAAGCAAGAACATTTTTATTTCATAATTAAATAATAGAAATGTGCCTAACTTAACCTATCCTGGATTTTTTTTTTACTAAGTTTGTAATTACACATTATGGTTTTTAATATAGTGCAATGTACAATTAAATTAAATGATTTAATAAAAATAAAACATTTGTGAATAGAATCCTTTCTTTTTTGCCAATAATGAATTCAAATACCTGTATCGTGTTAAAAATGTGTACAAAATGTAAATGTAAATAGATAAATAAATGTAGGTACTTACCAAATAAACATATTAAGAGGATGACCCCACACACCAAAAAATGAAATCCAATATATTTAAATATTATTAAAGTAATTTAAAAATAGTTTTGTATCAATATAATTTTTAATTGTCGTGTAATAACAATATTTGTTAAAAAAATAAACATGTTTACGAATATTTCATTTTTATCAACTTGAGAATATTGTAGAAAGATGAAATAAAAAATAAATTGTAAAGAACAAAATTATCTAGCTACTGATGGAGCCGATTTTTATATATGCATTTTATGAGCTGTTAAAATATAATATAATATTTTAATATGTTTTGTCAGCCCTTAAAGTAATATTATGTAGTCTACGTGAACAATTTATGTAAAATTAAACATTATCCAATGTCCATAACAATATTATATTTTTATGTTTTTGAGGTCGAACCTGAACTGAACTTTTAATTTTTTATTCAAGCTCGATTCGAACGAACTTCATAAAAAATTTAGTTATCGCTAAAATACTGAATACTGATTTATCAATTTTCCAAGTACTAGTGTATTATCAAAAAGACAATTTTTGTTTTATCGTTTTTCTATAAATTAGGTTCAAATTTTGTTTTCCTTAGTTCGATATTCAAACAGAACAGTTTGTGTTAAGTTTGATTTGAATATTTAAAATTTTGAGTTCAAATCAAACTGAACCCCTCAAGATTGATTCGAAAATCAAACCGTTTGTAACATCACTAATATTTATAAATAAAAAAAAAGTATCCCCTAATTATATGATAAAAAAAATTAAATTTTACTTAATACATGATCACATTAAATATAAAATTATAAGGAACAAAAATTTGACCATTTTATTTATTTCAGTAAATTAATTTTCAGTTACATATTTAAAAAATTTTAAAGTAATATTATTGTAACTAGTTATTTTTTAATTAAAAAAATAATGTAGTATACTTATTACTTTTGTATTTAGGTAACGAAAAATAGTTGCCTTTTTATTTTGTAATTAGTAACATAACTTAGTTACTTTTTAAAAGTAATTTACCCAACATTGATAATATAGGTACCTATATTATATATAACTAAAAACATTAACTATTAAAATATTATGAACTTTATTTAGAAAAATAAATTATATTCATGATATTTTAAATATACCAACTCATTTTATAATTTGTTATATACCTACATTTTTATGAAAAAAAAATTATATATACTATAAATATTATGGAAGTAAGTACGGGGAAATGTGAGTGAATTTTATATTTTTAGCTCTTTTTCCTATAATTTGTATTTTAGACAACTCTAGTTAAAATACATGATAAAATTAATTAATAAATTAGTTGTGACATGGAATGTGATATTCTATCTTGTCTGACGATTTGCTTAGATAATTATAATATTACAGTGGCCATATTAGACGATGGTGTCTAAATTAATCTGAACTTACTTTTGATTGGTGGATAATGTATGTATTTTTATATAGTTATAAAACTGTAATAGCCACCTTAATTTAGTTATTTCATTTTTAAGTATATTTTAGGTATCATGAAACATTTAGACTCGGAGTATGATATTTTAATGTGTGAATTGGTTCAGATTTATTTGGACGCGAATTTATAATTATAATTATATAGCTCCAATTATTTATATATGTATGTAGCAGGAGTACATACGTATATACGTGTATAAAACATATACAATCATTTTGTGTTCAATATTCATTTTAAATACAATTTAACAATCAATGTTTCTGTTACAAGTTGGTATTTTTTTTCAAATAAAAATTAAATTGGTATAAAATGTAAATATAAATTTATGTAAGTAATTGCAGTATTGTACTTTTTTCCTACTACGTATGTACCAAGTTAAAAGAAAAAAAGAAAATTATTTATATTAGATACTATTATGTATCGTATAAAAACATACAAAGTAAAAATGTAGGTTTATCATTAATTTTATATCAAAATAGTATTATATGTATAAAATTAAGTGTTATATACTATTATACCGTATTATTCATTACAACCCTGATATGTAGCATAACATTTGCATACTTGTGGAATACAAATTATGGGACACTCCCTTAGAGATGTGTCTATAGACAGTATTATTCACATATTTATTTGAATGTCTATATAAGTGACGATACAATGGGGAGTTAGTTAAGTTGTGGGTGGTATGGTAGATATATCTATCCATACTCAGGAATATGGCATTTCATTCTTATAACAAATAAATACAAAAAAATTGTAATCAATAAAGTTTGTAAAACTTGGAGTATATATAGTTTACCTAATGTTAAAAAATAAAATCAATTTATACTATTTTTTAAACTTAAAGGAGTACATTTATTACATTCTTCTCCTTCTCCTTTGCCTTCTCTCCCAACTATTTGGGGTCGGCCACCCTGGTCCTACACTTCCACTTAACTCGTATCTTCCGCATCTTCTTCACTTACTCCCACCTTCTTCATATTACTGTCCATCACATCCCTCCATCTCTTTTTCTGTCTTCCTCTCCCCCTCTTACCAACAACATGCATTTCCCTTACTAATACTAATACTAGTACATTTATTTCATTAAAAAAAAAAAAAATTATATTACGAGTACCAGGTACCTAAATAAATAACAAAATAGTACAATTAATCGTAATATGTAGGATAACTTTTTGTTGAACAATTTCCATATACATTTTAGTTTAAACCACTACTATAGATTTTTCTTTAACATCTATTAGAATTATTTTGGGTGTCTAATGTCTATATTTATGTTTATAATAAATCTGGTCAGTATAAGTGTAAAAACACTATTTGCTGGATAGGATACTGATATTGAATTTGAATGCATTGATAAATCATTTCTCTCGATAAAACAATTTTGTGCGGAGCTCTGTATAATACACATAACTATTAGTTGGGTACTGTCAAAAATAAATGTATAATATTTTTGTTAACATGTACGATGAATATACGAGGTATATAAATAATAGTAAAATTCATACTTTGTGAATATTTCAAATTTCTAGGCCTATTTTTCAGAATTGCGTGGAAATATTCCGTTATTTTACTATCCCTTTTTAGTTTTTCCTTGCGTGTTTATCGAAAGTCAAAAGATGTCCTTTATAAAAATACTTTCATGATCACATTTTTTTTATTGAAAAATGGGTATATATGCATGTATCTTGATTAAGTTTATCTGGTTGAAAAGTTCACCGAAAAAAACCCTAATTGTAAAACAAAAAGGTTGTTCTGCTCGGAATCTAAAATGTTTAAAAAGTGCTGCATACTAATCTCTTCAAACTGAAAACATCTTCAACTGATTTGGGTATTTAAATTCTTTTATTTTAAATACTACAAAATTAAATTTAAAAAACTGAAAATAATACTAATTTTATACTTATAAAAGTACATATTTTTTAGGAGGGGGATTCATCTGTTTGAACTAAATATGTACAATAAATACAATTAACTCTCATTGTGTTATAAGAAAAACAAAAATGAATTGTATAAAAATGTAAAAAATATACTAACCATGGATAATAAAATAATCTTTATTAAGACAAGTTAAATTCAGGTTTTGTTAATAATTAAAGTTTATTATAGTTATTTCATTAACTAAAAATTATAACTTTGAACAATTTAAAAAACCTTCTATAATTAACTTAAATTGAACTAGGTAATTTTATCATTAAATTTGTCCATCCTTGATTAATATGACCTATAATATTTTGTGACTTAACCTATATTCAGATAATCAAATTATTTAAATATTCAAATATAGAGTATGATTTTGGTGAAAGGGAACACAGAGGGAATAGGGAAAGGCTAGAAATAAAGTTAAGTGGAGATGTGGAGAGGTTCAAGTATTTAGGGTCCGTTGCACAGAAAAATGGGGGTTTCGAAGAGGATATGAAACAGGTTTAAGTGTGGATGGACGAAGTGGAGAGAAGCGTCAGGTATTCTGTGTAATAAAAGAATCCCTATTAGGTTAAAAGGTAAATTTTATAAGGCAGTGGTGAGACCTGCAATGATGTATGGAACGGAATATTGGGCAATAGATAGAAAGATAGAACAGAGAATGAGTGTTGCTGAGATGAGAATGTTAAGGAGGATGAGTGGAGTTACTAGAGATGATAAAATAAGGAATGAGTATATCAGAGGTAGTATAGGGGTATCTTCGATAATAGACAAAATGAGAGAGAATAGATTAAGATGGCTCGGGCATGTATTAAGGAGGGAAGAGACTGAGGCAGTAAGATCAGTAAGGGAAATGCATGTTGTTGGTATGAGGGGGAGAAGAAGACCGAAAAAGATATGGGGGGATGTGATGGTGAGTGATATGAGGAAGGTGGGAGTAAGTGAAGAAGATGCGGGAGATAGAGTTAAGTGGAAGTGTAGGAACCAGGGTGGCCGACCCCAAATAGTTGGGAGAGAACTGAGAAGGCGAAGAAGAAGAAGAATAGTTCTACTATAAATAATTGTAATATTCAATTATTCGAATAGATATAATTAAATATACAACATTTATGAAAGATATATATATATCAGTATTTTAAATACTATTTGATAATAATAATAATAGGATACATATTAAGTAATGTTGGTGAATATTTGGGGAATCTTTATATTAATTATTGTTGTATATTATTTATTTTAAGTATCTATACTATATATTGTAAATACAAATATTACCGGTATAAAACCGGGGTTATAGCATCTACTAATTAACTATATTTAGGTATTGTATAATCGGTAAATGTCCTTTTGTAAATACTATTGTTATCTACAAAATTATTTTGCACAAATAATATTATTCATTACCTAAATACAATTTTTTTGATAGAAATTATAATTTCGAAATATTTAAATATTTAATGACCTGTTCGAATTTTGAATATTTTATTGTGTATACTATATGAACAATCTAAATATAATTTAAATCATGATAATTATTCTAGTTTAGGACTGAGTATTTTTTTTTTTTTTTAATTAGCAATGTACAGTACAGTAGATAAAAATGTATATTATCTATTTTAATGATGGATATATTTAGGAGAAATACTAATTTTGTATCTATTATAATATATAATTATAATATTGTACTGCTAAGCACATTTAATACCGCCAGGATTTGTGCCTATGGTTTTCCGAACCACTTCAGATGTCTTAAAGAGAAATAGTTCCACTTGCATTAATGAATATAAGCATCATAGTATGAAACATGTAGGTAAAATTAATCACATAAAAGAAAACAGATAAAACAATAACCAAAATGTTTGTTTCTCTCTTTTATTTACAAATGTTGCCTTCTGAATAAAAGTATAAAATATAATTTTCATAAAATAAAAATCACAAATCTATTCTTCATGGTTTTTCGTGCAATGAAACAGGTAGTGGAACAGTAATAGAGATCATGAATATTGATAAACCATTTAAATAGCCATAATAATATAATTGTTTCCATTGTATGCTTTAAAATTATTAAATTTTTACTTAAATTATTGTTGATGAATATGAAATCAAAATATGACAAAAAGGATTAAAAACAATTTATTAACCTGGGAAAAAAAAGAAAATTTACAAATGAGCAAAAAAAAAAAAAAAAAAATTGTGTATGAAAGTCATGATATACATTTTAATATTTATTTATAACTTATTGCGATCATTTATATTTTATTTTATTAATAACCTACAACCTATTATATGTATATTAGTTGTATGAGTCGTAAAGTATATATTATAATATAGGTAATATTGATCTCTATGATCTCTAATAACTTATTAATTTAGTTTATCCTAATATCCTATATAATTAAATAATTTAATAAAAACAAGATTTTTATATTTTGAGTAGAATAAGGAATCTATTTGATTTTACAATAATGTTTATTATTTTTTCTAGAAAAACAACTTATTGGGTAGGAATCGAGTACGAGTTTTAGAGTATAGATTTTTTAAATTTATTTAAATAGTAAGTAAATGTTAAAATGTGATTTTTCAATTTCCCCAGTAGTATAAAAAAAAAATTACCTTTTATAATAGGACATTTTTATTAATGAAAAAATAACAAATAAAATTGTCACGGGCAACTGGCGGTCTGCGAGCCAGTTGTCCCTTTTTATCTGGCCTGGACTGTCATTTGAAATTTTTATCATCGAGAAAAATTGATTATAATTTACTTCAAATATAGTAAAAATAGCTAAACAAATTAAATAAATAATATTATATAATAATATCCAAATAAATCTTGGAGAAATTATCAATAATAAAACATATTAAACTTAAGATATTATAGTTCATATGATAGACATAAAATATATTAATGAATTTGTTTCACATAATAGCAAAAAAATCAACTTTAAATCTGGCCCGAAATCATTTAAAGTTTCAAAAATTGGTCCTATAGTTATTTTGAGTTGCCCATTTGTGATATATATTATAATGTCATAAAATGTTCACATTAAAATTTTTTTTAAGTTATAATTACATATATTATACCAGGTTGTACTCAAAATTGTTTGCCACGTTTTTTCCCTTTATATTTTATATAATAACTAATTTTAGACTATTAGTTTAAAAGTGATAGTAAATAAAAAATCTTCCTTGATAGTTGACTGAATAGTATTTAGTAATATTAAATAAATATATTAAAAAATTAATAAGTAATACCTCTACCTATATCTATAATATTAAATTTCAAATTTATAAATGTACTAGGTAGTTTATAGGTGTGTAGGGAATTAAATTATAGATGCACTAATATTAAAAAGTACAAATGAAATATTAGTGAACATTTTTTTTTCAATTTGTTTTATTTTTATTGCATGTTGTGTGTATATTAAGGTTGTAGGCATACTTTCACTTTTCAAGAAATTGTATTTGTAAGCTGAATGATATTTATTTGTCCAAATGTGTGTGAATTTTAGTTAAATAAATTGAAATCAACTTTATTTACCCAATTAATTTATAAAATAATAAAACTGGTTTTGGTCAACATTTTGAAAATGTTTTCAGGATTTTCAAATTAGTCCAAAACATATAGTTCATCAACCAATTTCGCGCAAACAAAGATTGCTTCAGGAATTGCATAATACACCATCTTTACCTGACCAACAAAAGCCATCAACCCATATTCCTAGTATTGATCAACAGAGCACAAAACCAAAAGTTGGTTTGCATACATACATATTTTTTTATGTATGATAATAACAAACCCTATTCATTATTATGTATATTTCTGTGTTAATGAAGGAGGACAAATCAATTTCGGCGTCAAATAAATTAGACTGTATAAAAGTTGATGACAAGTCTACAGCCAAAGATATGTTTTGTCAAATTATCAATGAATCTTTAATGGACAATACATCGCCATTACCTTCTCAATTTATAACTAATAATTTTTATAAACCTGTATGTGGATGTTTTATTTTGTAAATGTTGTGTACGTTAATACTAAAAAAATATATTATTATTGTATTTCATGTACAGAAAGAAGAAGCAAAATCGCCTACATCATCTATAGCTGAGCATGATATTAAAAATGAATATTTAGAATGGCAGAACAATGACCGGAGTACAACATCGAGAACTCCATCAAGCCATCGATCATCTAGTGCGGAGCTTGCAGAAAAAGAAGCACAAGAAGTTATTAGAGACTTATTAGTTTTGAATCAGATGTCTTCATCTTGTTCATCTCGCAATACAAGAGATAATACATTTAAAAAGCATTCGTCATCTATATCTATGTATTCCTCTCCTTCGCCTGATGTACGTGTGAGTTCACCATTGGGAGTCATTCATCATCCAGCCTTTAGGAACTCTTATAGTACGGTATGTATTGCTTCATGAATGGCTTTTGAAAGTAATATCATTGCTCTAAATAATTATGAACAGTATTTTATTTTAACATACATAGGCCAGCAGTACAATGTGTAAATCAAGGAATGAATCAACACATGGGACAGCAATAGGTATTCCAAAAATGAATATTGGTTTACAGAAAGAGTTTTTCAAACATATGGTGGAAACTAAGGAACCCAATTCGCAATTAACTACAGATAGTTATCAGTAATGTCATCATTATTATTGTTAAAATAAGACATCAAAATAAAAAAAAAATAAATACCCATACCTATAATTTATTTATTTTTATAGGAAACATGGAATACCACGTTATGGTTTAAAACAAACTAATGCTCAATCATCAGATGTAAGTCAGTTTATTTATTTATTAGCACAGGATTAAATATTTTAAAATTCTAGAAATAATACAAGTATGTATAATGAACATTTTTTTCAGAACTTATATCAACAACAATTCTATTCAACTTCAACAAAACCAAGTCAAGATATGAGTCATAATTCAATAACATACAGTAATAAGTTCATTTTAATTATATAATATCTATACTCAATAAAATTAAGTAACAATTAATTTTTACTAATTATAATATTAATATTTCAGATTCAAATGAATAAAGTGAATATATGTTACATATTCATATGTACGAAACTAAAAGAAACTTCAAATATTTGATATAGTAAAAAATATCTTAAATTTAACACTATGTAAGAGTAATGTTATTTTTGTTTTTATTTATATAATTAGTATTATAATTAACTAGTAGTATTATTATTGAGGATAAACCTCAAATTTAATGTAAAATAGGAAAAGAAAAATACATGTACATTAGATGTATTTAAAAAATAAATGTTCATGTATATAATATTGTATCATCCATATTTATTTGTTCAGTGTACATTCCATTAAAGTCCATCCTAAACATAACAAGGACATGATAATGTTAGTATATAGTTAACTATATTATAAAGCATTTATTATAGGCCTTAATATAAGTTTAGTTTTTTATTGTATTTACTTACCGGTACAAAAAATTGTATATAATATTACCGCTGTCTAATCGACTCATTCTTCTTATACATTTTAAGAGGTCAATCATTGCAGCTGTAAATTTGTTTTCTAATATTTGTATATTTTTTTCAAAATCCAGCCTAAGATTAAGTTGAGTTTTAGGTAACTGAAACAATATAAAATAGTTATTTAGTCATGTTTGATGAGACAATTAAATATTAATAATAAACATAAAACACCAAGTGGATTAGTACAAATAATCATTTATCATATTTAAAATAAATAATACATTTTTGGATATTTAAAGACTATTTTTTCATATTTAACCATCTCATTTTAATTATGGGGATTGGAATTAGGCATTGTTAACAATGAGCAAAAAACAAAAAATGAAAAAAGCAATAATATCCACCATGACAGTCACTCATTTGTTTTGACTACAATATTAATGTTATTAACAAAAATATCCAGATATTTTAAAAATTTGTGTTATTTAAATTATTATAAATACATTTTAGTGTATAAATAATATACCCAAATAAAAATGTTTTATTAATTTGGTATTTTAGATTTTGAAAGTAGCAAGAAATGTATTGGTTTTACAATGATGTGTTTTTTTTTTCATTTATGTATGTTTACACTATTTTGAGCAAAGAGAGTAATGTAAGAGTTTTCTAGTACTTTATAGAGGTAATTTTTTAATTTTCTAAGTAGTTTTCAAAAACATAATAAAAACTACATTTTATAAAGGAAATAACACAGAAATTTGTATAAATTAGAAAAAAGGTTAACTATCATGGTTACCAATTATATAGGTGATATATAATATGTATAATTACCAAAACAAACCGGAAATTATTATAAATTGGAAAATCAAAATGCCAGAAACATCATACACCAACCAAATATTTACTATAGCACTGTGTATATTAACGTTATATTTTTTATTACCCATATAATAACTAATAGTAATTACTTACTAAAACTTAGCTGAGAATCGTTTTATGGAAAAAAATGATTTATTATTTCAAATTCAATATAACCACCACCAGTATCATAGTCAACGATCTTAGGGAGGGCTTCCACTTACTACTGGCTGGCTTTAGATCTTATTGACTAAACTGAAATTTTATACCACCATGTTAATACTAATCAACTTACCAGAATATAATCACTGAATTCTGTACATAATTCCAATAAATATCTGCTATTTTTCATTAAATCTGGATTGGTTACCATACAATTTTTTAGACAAAGGTTTAAAAATTTTTGTTGCTCATCCAATAGTTCATCAACATTTTTTACCTAAGTAAATATATAACACAGTTAATAAAATATAAAACATTTGTTGAAATATTAGTACTTTGTATTGAATAGCTGATGTAAAAGTATGCCACTGTGTTTCAATAACTTCTTCAAACATATAATATTCTAAGTTTTGTACAAATAACAACATGTTTTGTCTCAAGTTGAAAGCTTTTTTGTAGGTTACTGCAGAAGAACTTGGCACCTTTTTTAATCGTTTGTCACATAGCCATATTCTATATAGATTGGAAGATAATAATATTAAGTAATTTAGTTTTAAAGAATGCAACACAACTTGTCACCCCAAATATCCACATGCAATAATGGGAAAGTATAATTTATGATTCTGAGCAGAATGAGCCAATTATTAGGTGTAGTATTTTTTTTTTCAGAAAACACTTAGGGGAAATATTCCAAGAGTTTCTTATACCATATTATACTGCAGTTTTGTTAAAAATACTGATCACATTTTAAGCAAATAGTGGTTTTTAAAAAACTGCATTCAAAATTATGAGTATATTAAGAACATCAATGCGATGTTTATCAACTTTAAATTTAATATGAGAATACCAAATATGCTTTATACACACTTGCCCAAGCAGCCTATTTATTGTGCGAAGTACCTTACATGTGCTAATTATGTTCACCTTTCTAAATTTATTTTTCAAATTTATTCATGTCTTCAGTTATTTTTTTTTAAATAAAATAATATTATGTAGATATTACCTACATTATAAATATTTTATTTTTAAAATTTATTCATGTCTTCAGTTATCGTAACTTGACGTTTTGAATCCATTGCAGGTTCTATCAGTTTACAAAGTTCATTAATTATTAGTATAGTCTCCATCTTAAAATTGTTTCTACACCCAGTAATCACAACACTAAGAATCGAAAATTCTGTAAGATGAAGACACGGATACATTTAAAAAGTTGATATTAATACTTTAATCCATGAAAGCTTTAACCATGTAATATAATGTAATTTACAAAAATATATTTACTATACACAATACGTACATTCAATTTCTTATTGATTTGCTTTTATACATTAAATTAAAAACTGAAAAAATAATAAAAGTTTTAACTTGTTATTTTTAATATTATTAACTCGTTAAGTAAACGGGAAAAAAATATTTAATGATCAAAAATTTAAAACTGAATGATTTATTATAATTAAGATAATGTAATTAATATCAAATCGATCATACTATTATTTATTCGTATTGACAAATATTTTGTTGGAAAATTACTTTAAAAGAAAATTTCTAAACCTAAAATATAATTACTCTTTGAATAGTTAGGTATAATTATTAACAAAGCACTTACTTGAGTAATTGACGTTCTACATTTTTGCATAATAATAATAATCTGAACAGCATTTGATAATTTGATATAACAGTTTCATTAAATATTAAAGAAACAGGCCACTGTGTTGTTAATCCCAAACAAAAAGATTGTATACCCAATAAGTTTGAAGATGGTTGAAAGTTTGTATAATCTAAATAAAATTAAAACAATGAATTATAAATATTTTACCTAGACTATGTTATTTAATATTTATATAAAAGTGTTAATAATTTAAAAATTACCAGATAAAAAAATGTTAATAATTCAAAACTGTATATGTTTGAAATTTCAAAGGGATTTTTTTTCTTTGAACTATCCAGGATTTTAAATTATATATTTAAATAATATACACACAGAAATATCCATTTATTATGCTACGTTAAGCTTAGAGGATTGGAAGCAGCAATTTTCTGTTTCTTTTACAAACATAATAATGTAATTTAGATATTTTCTTATTTCTAATGTACTGATCAATCTAGTGATGCGATAAAGATTCTGAAAACTAGCTCAATTTATTGTGAAGTATTCTTTAGAACGAATTTCCCACTTTTTAAATTTGTTTTCACAAAAATTTCACATGTATGTTGGAAATATAATATATTTAAATTGCTTTAAAATGTTCAGTATGATAAAATCGCTGCTTTCCATCCCCTTAATTTAAAACTAATTTTATAAATAATATATATATATTTTATATATTTTAGTAATTTTCTTTTTAAAACTGATCTAATACCAGTATTTTTTCAAAATGTTTATCTCTTTTTTTTATACACTGTAAAACTAAATCAATTTTTGATGCCTTATAATTTTTTTTAAATATTGATATAAAAATATAATATTTTTGAAGTAGTTTATTATTTTATATTTACAAACATAAATCCTTCATTAACTTTGGGGGTTCATACATATCAGGAAAGATGTGCAAATAATAAGAACTTAGTTATATAAAATAGGAGGTTAGGTTCAATGGAAAGACATTAAAAATACAAATTTTGGTATTTACAAATATAATTAATTAATTAATTATTTATATGTATACAATATACAAAAATATTAAGAAAGTTGAGGATAGATGTTAAACATCAACAGACAGTTAAATGGTTGACGATTATTAATTGTTAAACATTGTATATTGCTGTGTTGTTTATTATCTCATAGTGTGCTATATGTAAAAGCATGACAAGAATTATCTAACATATAATCTAAAATCAATTATGGTGATTTATTTAATAACGATAAAATAATCAAATTTATAGGTCCTTTATCTAGAAATCTACCTTGTATGCATGTAATTAAATCCTACTGTGCATTTCCAACTTAACCAAGGTTAACAAGGGATCACTAAATAAATATTTGAAGTTTAAATGAGTAACTAAAATATTAGTAGTAATAATGCAAAAAAAAAATGTTATGTATATAAACAGTTTTACTTACAAAATTAGAATTTGAAAATCAAAAGTTGATTTGGTTTTAAAATATATAGAGGAAAAATGTAAAAATACTTGGTATTTAACGGGTTGTTAGCCATGTACATTTTTGTAACATGGTCAAACACAAATTAACATGAGCTATAATACATCGCTTAGCTTTGCATTACTTTCATGATATTATATTGAATTTGAATTTATTACAATAAACATTTTTCTAGTTTTCTGGATTCAATTTTTAGAATATGCTCTACAGAAGAATGATGGTTTTGAGGAAGATTTGAAACATAGGATAAGTATGGGTGGATAAACTGGAAAGAAGTGCCAGGTATTTTGTGATTGTGCGACAGAAAAAAAATTTTATTTGACAGTGATGAGATATGCAATGATGTATGGAATGTTGAGCAGTAGATAGGAAGATGGAACAAAGTATGAATGTGGCAGAGATGAGAATGTTAAGATAGATGAACGAAGTGACTAGAGGGTAAAATAATAAATTAATATATAAGGGGTACTATAGGAATTGGTCCAATAGTAGACAAAATAAGGGAGAATAAATTAAGGTAGGGTATGTTTTAAGGAGGGAAGAGAGAGGCAGTAAGAGTAGTAAAGGGAATTGATGTTGAAGAAAAGAAGGGAAGAGGAAGACTAAATAAGAGGTAGGTGGGTGTAAGTGAAGAAGATGTGGGAAATCGAGTTCTGTGGAAGTTGAGGACTAGAGTGGCCGACTCCAAATAGTTGGGAGAGAGGGCAAAGGAGGAAAAGAAGAATTAAATTAAATTAAATATACATGTATGGACACATTTTTATAATATTGATTTAAAATTGGAATTGAATAAATGATAGTTAAATAGTCATAGGGTAAACCGAACAACTAACCATAGGTTAAGATAAATATATAAAAATTAGTTTAAAAAAAAAAATGTTCCAAATGCATTGTATATCTCATAAAAACAAATATAGCACAGATCATACATAATATACAGCTTATAGAAATTTAAAAATAATATATAATAAAATGAACTGCATATACAATATACACAGATACCTGATTATTATTTTATTTCAAACTAATACCTTTTTCTTTTTCAGTTTGAATTGCTAGTATTTTAAATATTTGAAAACTCAAAGGATCTTTTTTTAACTCCATTTTAATATCGTCTTTGTATTGGTCAACACATCCAACATTTACTCGTAAACAAATATCCAATAATGATTCCAATCTGTTGTATACAATGTCATCAGTGGGTTTTTTTAGTTCTTCGTCACACACATCTAATAAATGCACTACGAAATCTCCTTGTTCCAGTAAAAAATAACGTTTAATTGATCTGTAATTTTTATTTTATTAATCAAATGACAAATATTAAGGTTAAAAGAAATGATTTACTTTAATCTGTTCATGAGGTCATAATCAATCAACAGTACATTTAATAAGCTACTACTTGCAAACATATAAGCATTATTTATAGTTTTTAGATAATTTGCTGCATCAGAACACCACACAGAGTATACTAGTTTTTCATCACTGGTAGATTTATAAACCAAATTTGATTTATTTGGAATGTCTATAAATTCATATAATTAATTTTTGTTTTTAAATAAAATAGCTAATAACTAACTTACTGCATTGATTAAGTGCATTTAAGTATTTTCCAGTTCGTAGAATAATTTCTTTAAATTTCTCCAAGTAGGACGGAACATATTCATTTCTGACTGTATAACATCTGTTCCAATATTTTTCTGTGTCATCACTTAGCACAAGGTTACCACATTTAATCATAAACTAAAGTAAAATAAATAGACTTTTATTAATAAGTTTCAATATTTAAAGAATAGGTTAGGTAACCAAAATATTAAAACACACTTCATCACAAGGGTCGAATACTTGTCCTTTAAAAATCCATTTTTCCAATGATTGAAAAAATGGAATAGTTGATACTTCAACCATTCCAGCCAAAAGTTTTTTAAGTGATTCATCAATATAACATTGAATTACTTCTTCATGTAATATTGACAGTGTTTGACCACCTTTCTTCTTTTCCTAAAAATATAATATTAATAAATACACACAAATAATTCTACTATTTGATTTTATTGATACATACTTGTGTTATTTTTAATACAATACGGACCACATATTCCATTTTATAAACATGAGCTTGGGCCGCAAAAGACAATGATTGTAAATTTAGTTGTCCAGATTTGTGTTGGTTTTCAAGACATATTATAAAATTCTAGAAAAATTAATCATAATATAAGTACATGTTTATTCATTTATTTATATTTATTAGAGTGACAGTCTATTATCAAGGGAATTTTGTATATGTAATTTTTGAACGACATGAATATGGGTATGTATTGTAAACGGATTTAGTATATGTAAACCTCACTACCTGTATGTTATATAATAACATCAAATTTCTTGCACATACCGATAATGTTACCGTAGGACCATACATCATTTTTTTATTGCTATTGTTTATTTTGACTATTTTTTTACATTGTTTGCATATTGTCTAGTCATAATATTTACAGTTACAGAATTTATTAATTAGATAAAAGTAATTTAAAAAATGACTATTCTAAAGAACCTTTTTCAAATTAATTTGCTATTGAAAAGCTCTTTACCCAAAACCTCCTATCAGATTCCTTCTACTCGAAATAATGTCCTGAATAAATTTTTGAAACAGGTAAATGGAAATACACAAATGATAACTGGCCACGCGTGTAAATATCTATTAATTGAACTTGATCCTACATTACAGAATAAAGTAAAATGTTGGACTTTGCCATTATCAGTAATTGCAGTAAGATTTTTAAGGGGTTTTGTATTGACAAATTTTATGAAATAATAAGAAATATGAAAATCCAACAATTCAAAAATATTTAATTATATTTTTTTAAGTAATTTAAAAATAATTTTGTGTCAATACTGTTTTTAATTGTTGTAAAATCACTATATTTGTTTAAAAAACATGTTTATTCATTTTTCATTTTTATCAACTTGAGAATATTGTATTATTAAATTATGTTATAGAGAACAAAATTATCTAGCGATTGATGTAGCTGATTTATGATATATTCATTTTTATATGTTTTATGAGCTGTTAAAACAATAAAAATCGATATTTTAACAGCTTATAAAACTTATAAAAATGCATATATCAAAAATCATCCACATCAGTCGGAAGTTAATGTTGTTAACTACAATTTGTTTTTTTATTTTGTATTTATGACATATTTGTAAGTTCATAAAAATGAAAAATGCTAATGCAAGTTTTTCATTGGAAAATTGTCGATATGGCGTCCTCTTAAAGGGCCGCAATACTAATGAAACATTGACCTAAAAGTGTAACAAAACTGTGAGACTTTGAAAAGTCGGATTTAAATCTTGAAAACTGTTTTGAATTCATCAGTTTATCTTCTAGGGATCGATCAGGTGTTTATTTTAATTTCATTTTTTAGCTGTGTTATTTATCATTAAATATCGCAATTTTTAAACATTGATTATATTTTAACTTGTTATAATAAAGAAAAATTCCTCAACTAATTCTTGGAAAACAGGTCTACACATTCAAATCTGTTTACAGATTGCAAATCCGACTTTCCAAAGTTTCACAATTTTATCATGCTTATTGGTCTTGTAGACGTAATTACACAATAAAAAATGATATGGGCTATTTTCAGATTATTTTTAAAATAAACTTAAATATTTCTAAATCGTTAGATTTTTATTTTTCGTAATATTTCTTAAAAATTGCCTATACAGACAAATCGCAAGTGTTGCGGCCTCTTAAAGCTTTTAGACAATTTTACATTAGTACAAGTATAAAAAAATAAAATTTCAAATTATGAAGACAAATAAAAAATAAATACCAAAAAGTTAGACAAATATAATTAAGCGATGATGAACATAATTGGCATTGATGACATTAATTTATTAGTTAAGAAGAGGACGACATACCTACAAATTTTTAATAAAAAACTTTCAAAAGCATTTTTAATTTTTATCAACTATTAACAAACATGTTAGAATTACCTACAAAACAAAAAACAAATTATAGCTAATAATATTATCTAGCGATTTATGTAGACTTTTTTCAATATATTAAATTTAAGATTTATAGTTATTGACAAAAATAAAAATAAATAGATTTTTTTTACCTTAAAACGTGTAAGAATGCACATAATAAAAATCGGCTACGTAGGTTGCTATATTCTATTTAAAATGATATCAGTAATCGGTGCCGACATGTTTTTTCGGCTTCGGTCATAAGTCGTCAACCGGTTCTCCCACCAAATCAACCACAGTACCAACTGCGACGTATGAAATAATACATTACATCGCACCGTACGCCGATCATTAAGTAGGCACAATTCATTTTAAATTATTTGTTTACTTTAGTTATCAATACTATAATGATACGAAGTTCCCGTAAACGGTGGTGCGTGAGACAAAAGCATGGATTGAAGCTAAACCCCTGCACACAATTCGGCCACTGATTTCTGATCTCATTTTGAATAGAGTATAGGTAATTTTGTTTTTATAATTTATTTTTTATTCTTGTTCTTTCTATGATATTGGATATTCCCAATTTGTTAAAAATGAAAAATGCGTATACATGTTTTTTAACAAATATCACACTTACATAACAATAAAAAAATAGTGTTGACACAAGACTATTTTTAAATTGCTTTTAAAATATATTTAAATATATTCAAATGGTTGGATTTTCATTTTTCTTAAAATTTCATAAAAATTGCCAATACATTCAAAACCCTTTAAAAATTGGGTGTACGATGTTTTTTTAATAAAAAAAATGTCCACTTTTTTGGAAATTTCTAGACATTTTTCAACAGTAATACAAAGTAAAATATTCATTTCAATGAACTTACTAAATAATCACGTATAAATTTGTTTATATAACAAGCTAATGCTTGATTAACATATCCATTATGGCTTTGGCGGTTTTCTTCACTATATCGACAAATAATGGTATACGCTGATGCTAATTTAAGTATTTTTGGTATTAAGCACTTATATTGCGGATCTAAATAAAAAATAGATAATTTATTAATTATACAAACTAAGATAAACTGATAAATTTATTACATAAAATAAAATAATATCGATAAATTATCATTTCCACTAAAAATTACTATATTTTATTATTAAAAATTATGAATATATTACAGAAAAATCTTATGATATATTAAAAATAGTAATGTAAAAAAATGTATTAGGTATATAATAAATAAAAAAAATAATCAATAAACCATTTTTTTAAAGTACCAACTATATAAAATTTGCAATTGGAAAATGTGTACACGTTTACTAATTAGATTAAATGTTTTGGTCAAAGAGTATTCACAGAATAACAAAATATAATAAATATCATTGTAAAACTACAAACTTCCTTGCTCTCTTCAAAATATAAAAATTATAATTTAATTTTAATAAAATTACTTAAGTTAGGTAGTTAAATAATTAAAATTCAAAATAATAGTTTGTTATTAATTATTAATTTGTATTAAAACAAATCATGTTGTAGTATAATTTTAAAATATTTTTCTAAACAAATAGTATAATCTAAAATTTTAGTTTGATTAAACTACTTTAAATATTTAAGGGTGTTGGAACCAGAGTATTTTTTAGTATCAAAATATGCTTCATGGGAAAAACGCTAATGCTATGTAAATAGATTAAAATTATGTTTTTTTTTTTAAATAAACACTGATTTTCAAAATTAAAATTGTAAATCTTATAAGCATCCAAATTATTTTAATATTTTGGTTTTTTTTTTTTTGGCATTATTTCGAAATCGTTAAAAAATTTGATTCCAATGTTACCTATAAAAATTAATTTTTTCAGTTAAAAAGGAAATGATTATAATATGATTATTTTACAAGGTGTGATTATTTTTGCTATAGTAATTTTTACTCATCAATATAATTAAATTTAATTTTTAATGAATGTGTTATTATGTGACTTATGTGTATTATATAATGTTAGTTATAGTTCAAAGCCCAAGAACATAGAATATTATACACTATTCAACAAATTTAGCTTATATAAAGTTAAAAATTTGTATTAAAGAAAACACATCATCCAATAAAGAAGACCCTTTTTCTTATAGTTAGTAGAGTACAATAATATAAATAGAAGAACAGCTATATGAAGCAAGAGATCTAAGGAATTTTAAAATGTATTTTCATAAGGTTAAAAACAAAATATGTTTATGTTATAAAAGTAAAAAGCCATTATTAAATTAAACACAATTTTAGTTATCATGTTGTAACATTAAAGTGTTAGATATTATAATTTTCAGATTCTACACCCCCAGCAAAAAGTGTTTAGTGTACACACCTATGGACTATTATAAACATACTACTTGAATTATTTACTAACTCAATAAGTTATAAATTATAAACGTAATCAACAAACCTATGGACTCATGAATATTAAAAGTAAGTGGTGTATCAAATTTGTTTGGCGAAATAAATTTTCCATGGAAGCCCTGAAGACAAGATAGAATATCATTGATAAGGTCATGTTCTTCTGGACAAATATGACCTACAACAAAATAGTATTATTAAATATTGTTTAATGTGATAGATCAAACTGAACTTTATTTTACTTAACAATTACTTATTTGAACTCAACAGAACTATTAAAATATTTAATTGAACTTGAACATTAATTTTGTCTTCGGTATTTACATGAAACTAATTACTATATATACATATATTACTATATTTATATAAAAATAATTAGGCAACTGTATTATTCTAACCACTATGTTATAATATAATTTAATTCAAAAACTAGTTTAGTTTGATTTTCTTACAGTTAGATCCATCTTTATTTATTTACTATAAATCATTTTAAAAGTATCAAATAGTCATACTGGTATATGTCGATGGTATGTTAAAGAAATCCAGGGCTTGATATTTTCTTGAATTTTTCCAAAGTGGGGTTTGATGACAAACACTTTTTTTTGAGATAATTTTTTTCTCTTTTATTTCTTTTTTCAATTGACGTTGTTTTTGAAATTCATTTCTTTTCTGTAAAAAATATTTTAAGTAAAAAGGTTATTATACAATAAAATACAGATGTATTATTTAAATTATTTATATAGTGATTGGGATGTTCCAAATCTATCTATCTGGTATTTTTGTTGAGTTATCTAAGCATTACAATTTAAATAGGAAAAAGGACAAAATCCACCAAAATTGTTATATTTAAAATAAATAAATCTTCTTCTTTCTTATGTTTCATATCTCCTTCAAAACCACCATTCTTCTGTAGAACAGATCCTAAATACTTGTACCTCTTTATCTCACCCACTACATCACCATTTTAATTTCATAACTTGTCTATCCCTATTTGGTCTATGTTCCCTTTCTTTAAAAATATATTGTATATTTATTCTGTTTTACTTCTAATAATCCTTAATCATTTCCCTTCTCTCCAATCTACCATTCACTTCCTCAAGACTCTCTCCAACCAACAATATACCATCTGCAAACAGGATGCACCATGGTATCTGTTTTTTTCTGACGAAAAATGTTTATAAATAAAAAAATAACAAATAAAGTTGTCGTGGTTATATTAACATACTATGCTGTCTGAGGATCGAAGAGACAACTTTTTATTATTATTAGAACCATATTTAATGGTTATTTCTGTTATATATTATTTATTAATCGTTAAATATTGTGCATAATATTTTTTAGATTCTGAGCGTAGCGAGGGAGCTCGTGGTTTTACAATGATGTTTATTTATTTATTTATTTATTTTTTTCTCCGTTAACAAATTTACTACCAGAAGGAGTGCTCCGATCTTTACACTCATGCCCTGTTTCCGGTAGCAAATTGCATCTAGTTGGTACTTTTGAGAGGTCATTTTTCGATTTTCATAATAGTTTTTTAATGCGTAAGCAAAAACTACCAAAAAATTACGAAAATTCGATTTTGTAAAATCGAGAATTTTAATTTCGTCGTAATTTCGAAAATAATGACTTTATAATCTTGAAATTTTTGCCGAATATTTAATTTAGTAATATATTTACGTTGATTAAGTTTTTTTAAAATTTTTTTGAAATTTTGGGCTATTTATAGACATTTTTAGTTTTCGAGGTTTTTAAGTCCTAAAAGGGAAAATTTTCGGTTTTATGTTCTGAAAATTTTATACAGTGTTAAATATACTTAACTCTAACTAAATTCAAAAAATCTTGAAAATCTGTAGTCACAATTTTTTTTTATATCACAAAATGGCGAAAATAC
>JAIPRL010001366.1:0-15881 GCA_025469235.1 Pemphigus obesinymphae | reverse complement strand
GATTTATCATTGCTTTCAAATTCAATACATCCACCAAAAGTACCCTGCCCAGTAGCGAAGTGCATCCACCAATACTGACACCCGACGAGCGAAGTGCTTCCACAACCTACTGACCGGCTTTTTTTTTATAATTAGACTTTAATTAATTAATATATAGAGAAAAAAGCAAAAATAGGAAGAAGAATAAGACAAGGGTGTATCCTGTCACCGATGCTGTTCAAAATGTATATTGATGAAGCAATGAAAGAATTCGGAACAGAACTACAGAAATGAGTTTGTATAAGAGGAGAAATGATTACAGACCTAAGATTTTCAGACGTCATAGCGTTCTGCACGGAAAAAGATCTACAAAATACCCTAATAGACAGAATACTAAAAATTAAATACGCAATGTAATTGAAAAAAACAAAAACAAAAGTTATAGTATGCAGTAAAACCAATCTTATCCAACTAAACATAAAAATAGACAATAAACAGAAAAAACAACTAATTTATTTTACATACATAGGAAGCCATATAACAGAGGATGGCCGCAACAAAACTAATATAATCTGTAAGATAGCGCAGGCGAAATAAGCCTACCAAGATAAAAGCCACATACTGACTTATACCGGTAGCCTGATAATAAGGAAGAAATTCCTAAAAACTTACATATGGAGTGGGTGCTCTTTGAATGCGAAACCTGAACAATTAACTTAATAGAAAAAATAGACTAGAAGCCTTTGAGGTGTGGTGCTTCAGGAAAATGCTAAAGATTCCCTGGACTGAAGGTAACAAATGAAGAAGTGCTAGATAAGGTGAAATAAAAACGACAGTTATGACACATATTAAGACATGAATGCTTACTAAAAACAATAATTGAAGATATTGAAGGATATGTTGGAAGAGGGAGACCAAAGGCAGAATACATGACTCAAAACATGAAGAATATGAATAAAGGAAATTACATGGATCTAAAAGAATTAAGCTACAATAGAGAAGCATAGAGAACTGCAACAAATTAATCAAAAGATTAATAACAAAAAAAAAAAATGAATATATAAATTCGTTAAAATTTTGTCAAACAACTTCGAAAAATACTGTGTTAGACAAAGATAGGAATCATGATTATCTCTTATTTGCTATCACAATGTAACACTCACTCTGAAATGTTTACATTAGTCTTATGGGCTGTAAGCATTCTAGTTATCAATGTAAAGTTCAATCGGTATATGTGACACACAAGGTAGTAAGGAATTTTTATATTATGCTTTTAAATTTGTAGTATGCTAATAGGTATTAATAGAAATAATAAAATAATCAATGAAATTTAAAGTTTGAATCAAAATTTATGAAGTAAAAAAATTAAAATATTGGGTGTAAAATTCAATTTAAATGATAACGTGGACATTAAAAAAAAACTTTAAGAATCAGAATGGTTTATTGGCTAGGTATTCATTATAATATTTAATAGTACTAATAGAAAATATATTTATGTTTTAAATGAATAATATTGTTAATTTTCTAGGATAACTTTTCAAAACATAATATAAAATAATATTTCACCACAGAAAAAAATACATGATTATTTAGTATCAATACCATCAATTCAGAAACCTAATTGATTAATCATTATAATAAGTACTTAGGTATTTCAAAGAAAACTTATATAACAATATACCTAATTAATTTTAAAATTGAATTGAGATAGATACCTCATTTTCATCTTTATAATGTTGTGCAATTTCTGAGTAATTTATATCCCGTTCATATTCTTTAAACCGTTTTTCCAGAAACACGGTCAATTTCTTATCTTCGCTTATTTCTTGGATCAATTCCATAAACTTGTGTTTCAGTTTATTATCACTAAAATAAAAATTACCTAGGTAGTTTAATTAGTCTTTTGCAAAAATGAACAAAACAATCTTTACAAATTGTAACTAAAAATTGCTAAACCTTAAAATCAAAAATATATACTCACTCAATGCTCTGTGCTTTTTCTTTTAATTTAACTGGATTCTCAGAATGAAGTAGTAATTTCCGCAATGCATGGTCTTTTGAATGTTCAAGTTGAATTTGTTGCACGTCATTTCGATTCCATCCTTCCAATTTATCAAATATATCCTCAACAGTACTAGTTGATCTAAATGGAAAACATCCAATGTCAAGTGTGATGTTATATTCTAAACATTAGAGTATATAAAGTAATAGGTACATGTATTTACTTGAAACTAGTTATTAATTCTTCGATTGGTATCTTTGCTTTCTCCATTGTGTTTACTTCTATTTTGTGATTTTGGAATAAAACCGTAGAAATATTACTGTTGGAGAGTTAAACACTCATATTTCTAATTATTTTGTAAATCATTTTAACGGAATTCTAAAATAAAAAAAATGAGATATTGAATTGTTATTGGATGATAGTGAAGGCAGCAATTATATTTCAATGTACATTCCGGTAACAATTTTTGATAAGAGAATTCAGTGGTTTCCAAAAACCTGTATAATATGTATATTATGTCAACTACTTAACTCCCGAAACAATACTTTTATTGCCTAAAAAAATTACTAACATTGGATTTGTATGTATATTGCCTATCCGTCGTATTCTATGGTTATATCCATGACAACATTTTATTTCGTCATGGTTATATCATAGAATAGAAGTTATATAGGTACACGGACTAAGATGGTCTGTCCGAAGTCATATACTTATCACAGAACAAATATTCTGTGGCCAACACTGATATATATATATAATAATATTTATTATACTCGCATATATCTGTGGTGGCCAATCTATAGCACAAC
Source organism: Pemphigus obesinymphae (assembly GCA_025469235.1). NCBI lineage: Eukaryota > Metazoa > Arthropoda > Insecta > Hemiptera > Aphididae > Pemphigus > Pemphigus obesinymphae. The sequence continues at coordinate 13,091 of JAIPRL010001366.1, read as the reverse complement.
AACGTGACAAAATAGATATATTCAGGGGCGTACACAGAGAGGGGGGGGGGCTAAGGGGCTGAAGCATCCCCCATTGCCAGTAAAATTCTACTTTTTTTATGTTTCATATTATCAATGTTATATATTATATAATATATACACTATACAGTGACGTATTTTATGATATAATGTGTATGATTTTTAGCTCAGGCGATTTTTACCTCCCATTGGTATATATAAAAATATAATGTGTATGGTTTTTAGCTCAGGTGATTTTTACCCCCTATGGTAAATTAAATAATATAATATATACGATTTTATTTTCAGGCGACTTTTACCTCCCTTGCGTATATTTATATAATAATAATCAATAATTAAATTTGTAAATGTATTTGATGTATTCATTTAAAGCCTTTGGATTTGTATTATATTTGGGGAGTGTTCAAAATTGTAAACATGTATTTAAAATGTAAAATTTTACTGCAGATTATTTTTACTGTCCGGTAAATTCTTAAAGGGGGTAAAAATCGCCTGTTACAGATTATCTATTGCCAAATCTCTTAATACGCTTGTTCCTTGTGGTCCATACCATCCCAGCTTATCACTCTCATTCATGGTGAATTATTATATCCCTACTGTAGATTCTTGACATATATTTTTCGACCTCCACTGTGCTTTATACACTGATATCCATAATTATTTAACTTCATTCAACTGGGCTGCTACTTTTTGCTCTCTTGATATTGACTCAGCAACTATAATGCCTTTTATGATGCATTGCACTTCTGTACACTTTCTGTTCTTGTACCAGAAATTTCTTATACACATTCTAATTTCTATAAATATATGAATATAATAAATATACTACTATATTGATAAATGGTTCTTTGAAAAGTAAAAAAATAAGATATTACCAATAATAACTGGTTAAATTAAATTCCTATGTTTAAACTTCCTAACTTTTTTTAATACGCTACATACGCCCGATTTTTAAGGGGGTTTGCATAGGCAATTTTTATGAAATTTTAAGAAAAATGAAAAATCCAACTGTTTAAAAATATTTAATTATACTTCAAAAGTAATTTTAAAATATTCATGTGTCAATACGATTTTTTATTGTTGTGTTATCACGATATTTGTTAAAAACCACATTCACGCTCTATAACTATAACGTTTCTCTGTATAATCGCAGAGTCAAAATTTATACAAAATATGAAATACGAGAATATTTACTGTGTTCGAGGGTGGAGTTTTTTCAATACCTATATTATTTTGAAAACCAATTTTTCATGATTGAAAATCATGAAATTTTAAAGTTAACAAAAAATTTAACTAACATAACTTCATGGCATAGTAAATATTCTCATCTTTCATATTTTGTATACATTTTGACTCTGCGATTACTATAAGAGTGAAATTGTAGTTATAGAGCACGAACGTGTTTTATTTAATACCACTAAAATGGGTGTGTAACATCCTCTTAATTACAATTTAAATCGACTTTTATACAATTGATAACTGCCCATTGCCCAGCTTTTTAGTCTCTGCTTTAGTGCCTTCTTGTCCCCGAATATTCGTTAGATTATTGAAATTGATTTAATTTTGATAATTAATAATGAATAATATTAAAAACTAAAAAATCAAAATTATATAATAAATAACTAGTAGGTACACAAAATTAAAAACACATTAACATACACATGTGACAAAATAAATATAACATTTTGTAGTGAATATACGCTACATATTACATAGAATAAAATAATATGACGATTGACGGAAAATAAAAAAACAATAGCATTGACGACTACTTTTAAATTTTTCGTTATCTTAAATTAAGGGTACTCGTAGGTATTTATAATATTTTGATTTTAATTCTGAAAATGTATTAGGATTCTGTAGGTTCTTTACTAGAGAATGTTGGGAATACATTTTTCATATTATGTTTTATTTTCATATATAATAAAGGTTGGCAAATTTCCAAAAATTAAATCCCCTTCTTTTACAATTTTTCAGAAAAAATATAAAACCCTGTTTCCAACATTCTCTAATAAAGAACCTATAAAACTCAATATATTTTCAGAATTTAAATTTGAAAATTCTAAGTACCTAGGTAACACTAATTTTGTCAGTCTTAAAGATCTAAAAGAATGAGATAATACATCGCATTCAACCGTCTTAAATGATTTTCACTTAATAATATTTCAATGTCAAACGACAACTCCTCCATCAGCCCAATAAGCGACAACTGCCGCCATAAATAATAATTTTATTATCTACGATTGCCGCCGCCATCACCGTTGTATAAGTAGTAATATATGTATATAATGTCTGATATATTTTACTCAATTAATTTTTATATGTGATGAAAAAAAAGGTCAAATAAAAATTGAGTAGGCCCGGGCATAATCAGCTTACCCTGTAAACACGCCACTGTTTAAGTGGAACATATTTTAGTACAATTCATGAACCTCGATATATATACTTTATCGGGATCCAAAAAACCGAAGTTTTTGGGAAATTATATTATTAATTAATTAGTTTTAAAAAGTATTCTACATATGCTACGGCGGAAAATGACCTTAACTTTCTAAAAGATAGTTCTAAAGTGTTTTCAGATCTTTATAAGAACTAACACCTCGCTTCGCCCAGTTTTCACCCGGGTGCGACAGGTTAAACACATCACAAGAAAATTGTGAAAAATACTAAGGAAGTCCAACGATTTGAGATATTATATTATATTATATATTATAAATAGTTTAGTCGTATTCTTCTTCTTTGAGTGCCGTATTCGTTATCGAAAACGTTGGCAATCATGTTAGCTATCTGGTCTCTATTAACGGCTGTTCTGAATATAATGCTCGTAGATGTATTAAACCACTCCCGGAGGTTGTCCATCCAAGAAATTTGAGGTCTTCCACGGCTCCTTCTTCCAACTATTTTGCCTTGTAGTATTAATTGTAATAGACTATATTTTTCTGGATGCCGCATAAAATGTCCCAGGTATTGAAGTTTACGAGTTTTTATTGATGTCACTAATTCCAGATTCTTGTTCATTCGTTCCAATACTTTGACATTCGTTATGTGATCGCACCAACTAATTTTTAATATTCTGCGGTATATCCACATTTCGAACGCTTGGATTCGGTTGATCGAAACTTTGGATAGAGTCCAAGTCTCTACTCCATAAAAAAATACAGTAAATACATAGCAACGAATCATCCTTATTCGGAGATTCATGCTTAGTTGATGGCTACAGAATATATTTCTCATTTTCATAAAAGCCGCTCTTGCTTTCTCTATACGACATTTTATTTCGTGCGAATGATCCCAGTTATCTATCAATGATTGTCCAAGATAAGTAATTTTATGAACTCTATCTAAGGGGACATTGTTAAGTCTAAGCACATTTATCGGGCTTTGTTCTTTTTCTATTATCATATATATTTGGTTTTTCGGGCATTTAAATGTAGACCTAAGTTTTCACTAGCTGTTACTACTCTGTCCAATATCGTTTGCAGGTTTTCGATGCTGCCAGTTATCAGCACGGTGTCATCTGCATATCTCAAGTTGTTTATAATTTTCCCATTTATAACAATGCCCTCCTCTGCGTCTTCTAAGGCCTCTGACATTATTTCTTCTGAATATAGATTGAAAAGCAATGGCGAAAGGATACATCCTTGTTGAACTCCTCTTCGAATTTTAAAGTCATTAGAAAGTATGTTATTTATTCTAATATTAGCTTGTTGATGCCAATACAAATTCGTTATGAATTGTAGGTCTTTTCCATCTATACCAATTTTTCGTAAAACCTCAAACAGTATCTCATGTCTCACCTTGTCAAATGCTTTATCGAAATCGATGAAACACATATAAACCTTTTGGTTGATGTCTCGGCATCGTTGAACCAGTATTTTAATGCTAAATAAAGCCTCCCTAGTTCCAAGCCCATTGCGGAAGCTAAATTGTTCTTGACTCATATATTCTTCCGCTATTTTGTAAATTCTGGTGTGAATATTTTTTAAAAATATTTTTAGTGTGTGGCTCATAAGACTAATTGTTCTATAATCATTACATTTTATTGCATTTGCCTTTTTGGGTATTGCGACAAATGTGGAATGTAGCCAATCATTTGGTATGTAGCCTGTATCGTAGATAGCATTGAACAACTCTGTTAAGCGTGTAATGCAGTTGGAATTGGTCAAGGTCTTCAGTAATTTCTGTTGGTAGTTCATCTGGGCCTTCAGCTTTCCTGTTTTTTGAATTACTTATAGCTTTCTGCACTTCACTTACCAGTATTGACGGTCCGCTGTCATTAAACGTTATTCCGTGATATTCTGGCCGTACATCGTGGAAAAGTTCTTTTTCTAAGTATTGTCATCTCTCGAATTTATCTTCCAAGGTTGTTATTAAATTCCCATCCACATCTGTTAAGATGCTTTCTGGTGCTTTTGATACTACTCTGGCTGCTTCTTTAATCTTTTTTTGTACATTGAAACTATCCCCTATTCTCATATAGTTTTCGATTTCTTTGCATTCATTTGCGAAGTACTCTTCTTTTGCTAGCCGTATTTCTTTTTTTATTTGTCTATGGATTTGTTTATATTGTTGATCATTTACATTTTTATGTTTTCTTCTTTTATTCATTAAGTTCAGAATCTTGTCAGTAATCCATGGCTTTTTCTTGATTCTTATATTTTGTCCTATTTACTTTTGGCTACTTCTGTAATGGACTTTTTAAATGATTGCCATGATTTTTCAATATTAACTTCCAATTTTTTGTTTATTGTTTTAACTTGTGACCATTCTATTTTATTTTCAATATCTGTTATTAGTTCTTCTTGTATTTTTCCATCTGTCAAGGTGTCTAAGTTAAGCTTAATTTTTCTAGCAGGTTGTTTTATCTTTTTGAGTCTTATCTTGAGTTTTGCTAATAATATATTGTGATCTGAAGGGGCATCTGCTCCTGGATATATTTTGACCGTTTGGATTGCATTTTTATATCTGTTGTTAATTAAAATGTAATCTATTTGATTCCGCACCCCATGCATTTTTGTATCAGCAGGATATTTCCAAGTGTATAACCGTCTTTTGGGAAGTTTAAAACAAGTATTCATTACTGTCAGTTTCTTTTCTATACAAAACTGGATCAGTCTTTCTCCACGGTCATTTCTTACTCCTAACCCAAACTCTCCGACTACACCTGGAATTTTACCTTCACCAATTTTGGTCATTAAAATTTCCCATGATTATATTAGTGTCTCTATCTTTAGTATATTTAAGTGCTTTAATAAGGTCTTCGTAGAAATCTTCTATTAATTCTTCGTCACTCTCAGCAGTCGGAGCGTAAGTTGCTATGATATTTATCATATTTGGAATTGCTTATTGTACTATTAATATTCTATCCGATATCGGTATGAATCCGCTTACTGCTCTGTTAATATTCTTATTAAGTATTATTCTGACACCGTTTCTGTGTCTGTTATCATCATCTTCCCCGCTATAATAAACTGTGTGTTCGTTTATTTGGCATTTACCCGACTTAGGCCATCTCATTTCACTTATAGTAAGAATAGAGATGTTAAGTCGAATCATCTCCTTAATTGTATTGTGAATTTTTCCGGCTTCAAACATACTTCTAACATTCCATGTACCCACTCTTGTTATATTGCTGGTTTGTAGGGATTTCGCTGGTTGACGACCGAGGAAGCCATACTTCTACTTCCACTGCGAATCTAGGGTTCCGACATCCGTGATTAGTAACATTTTTATCTATATAATTATTTGCTAACATGATTTTAACTAGGGAATTTTATGTAGTGGTTTTCTGTTGCCTTCTACATCGCAATATTACTTCTAAGAAGTAACGTGAATAATCACGCCGAACTATCAATACTTTTGATACGTCGCTGCCCAACCACAAGTTTTCAGATCATTATAAGAACTAACACCTCGCTTCGCCCAGTTTTCACCTGGGTGCGACAGATTTAACACATCACAAGAAAATTGTGAAAAATACTACGGAAGTCAAACGATTTAAGATATTATATTATATTATATATAAATAGTTTAGTCGTATTATATTTTTATAATAGGTAGGTAGTCCATAAATTATACAATTATTATAATGCTGCTGCCGATGCAGCTGGCATCAAAATCATATTAGAACTCAATAATTAAAATTGACGTAATCATATGTAAAATGATTAGATAATAGATCTTTAATATGTTTAAATAAGTTCATTTTGGTGTGCGTGTAATATTTTTTGTTAAAAAGATGTTAAAAACAAAAAAAAAAAAATAGATTTTTTTTAAAATATTGTATTTAAGACAATTTTGTGAAGAACTTGGTATATTATAAATTAACCTTATTCTTTTGATGAATTTTTAGTTTTTACAACTATTCATTTTGTACATTATGGACAACATTTGAAAGGTTAGCAAGTTATAAATAAAATCGACGATAAGGTTTTCCCCCATTTTTGAAGGATGGCGTTGGGACTTTTAATACCTATACTAATTTGTAATGTATAAGTTACGTAAGTGTACCAAAATTCTTTTAACTTTTGATGAGTTATTTCCATTTTTTCACCAATTTTTTTTCTTCAAATTTGATTAGGATACAGACTAGGTATATTATGGGTTTGTTATACCCAAGGTTGTATTTAGATTTTTTCTTCGGAGGGGGTTCAAAATGTATTTTATAATTTTAGTAGGTATCTGGTACATATTGAATTTGTTTTGTTTATCGTTTAGCAATTTATCGGATTTATGGATTTTGATAACAGATTTGAATTTATAAACAAATTCAAATTAACTTAAATACCTAATACGTAATCGAATTTTTTAAAATTTTTATATTAAATATTTTAAGATTTTTAATTTAGTAAAACTATTTATATACCTATATAGTTATTATATAAAACTATATAAACTATAAAGTTTTATGTTAGTTTTATAGGAATAAATCTTTAATCTGTAAATGTGTAATCACGAAATTTCAGCCTCAAAGACCAATAAGCGTGATAAAATTGTGGAACTTTGGAAAGTCGGATTTACAATTTGTAAACAGATTTAAATGTGTCTTCTACGGATCGATCGAGACATTTTTCTTTATTTCAAAGTCTCACAGTTTTGTCACGCTTTTAGGTTGATTTTTCGTTGGTGTGGCGGCTCCTTAAGAATTACTATTGTTAATATTATTTAATTATTAGTAAGATTGCATAATAGCTACACGTATATACATAATATAAAACTAAACATAAAACTATACATATATTTGATACCACCTGTTAATTTTAATCGTAACTTTGTTCTGAAGAACTTTTAAATTAAAAAAATGAACCTTGAATTACGAAATTTAACTTAATTTATTAGGTTCAATTTGGATGAGGAGGGAGGGGGGCTAGTGTGAAGTTAAGCCCTCCAAGTTAATTTTCAGCATATCTTTGTTCTGATGAACAACATATTTTTAAAATGAACTTATAATTATTTACGAACTTCAACTTAAAATTTTCTTGGTTTAATTTGGACAAGATGGGGGGGTGCTAACTTCATATACATCTTATTCCCTTTTTTGATAACGATTTGGTCCAAAGCCTCGCATGAATCGTGAATGACCTTTTTCCTCTTATTTCCTCCTTTTGAAAGTGATTTTGCCCAGGACCTCGCATATTTATATATTTATATCGTTTTAATTCAATACATCCACCACCATAGTATCCTGATCAATGAGCAAAGTGCTTTCATTCCTTAAAGAAACCGGACTTAAAAAATTTAATTTTTAATTTTTATAATAAATAAGTAGGTAATTAGTTATATGTTTGATGTATATAATATATAATATATACCATGTACTTGTTACAGCGAAGTCAACTCAAAGTCGTTTTATTGTGCTTATATTAGGTATGTTTTATTATATATGGGTAATTTTTTCGTAGAAAAAATAATTTAACTACCTATACATTATGTATTTATGATAAAGTTTTGTAAATTAATATACAGATGTTGCTTTGTATCTGTGTAACAAATAATTTGAATATTTTAAAAATGTATAGTATCTACATATACATTATTTATACATATTATACCTACCACTCATTCAACATATATAAGCTATAGACCATAAATTATAATCTCTATCAGTGGTACCTATGCATTTTTCTTTGGGATCAGATATTATGATATGCATTACTGAAAATGTTATAACAATGTACGAAAATACGAATTACATTATATATTATGCATTTTATTTTAAATATAATTTTTCAATACAATTAATTCAAATTGCTTTTATTTGTTTGATAATACCTATATATATATATATATATTTAAAAATGATAATAATAATAATAATAATAATATGTAGTTCAAATATATTATTAAATTATTGTTATAGTACAGTAATGTCAAATTTCCGATTTCTCGTTGTTGATAAATCAGTAATAAAATGTCAACTTTAATATCTCTATAAATAATATATTATTATCGCATAGACAATCCATTCAGTCATTGATAAATATAAATAAAATCAATTTTAAATTAATTAAATCATTATTAAATATTAAGTACTATACAATTTATCAAAGCATCAACTATATATAGATACTTTACTCATAAAGTCTTATAATGTATTCCATATATTATACAATTTATAATAAATACCTATGTTTTCTATTTTTCTAAACACGAGAACTTCCCATGGTGCCTATATGCTATTAAAATTGGCCTCTTATGAAGTAGGTACTTCGATGGTGTGTACAAATGAGTGACAAGCAAGTCATAAGTTAAAAATTATTAAAAAATACCCATTTTCAATAGTTTCATTTAGAAAAGTTGCTCGCCTCATGGATTTGGCAAACCCACAGTTTTCCTGACTCTAGATTCGCTAAATTTGGTAAATTGTTATAAATCGGAAAATAATATTATACCAATAGCTTCGTTTGGAATCTGCTTTTTATCGAAAGTAATGATTTCCTTCAATATATCCACCACCTGTACAAGCATACAAAACATATTCAATTTAAACTTTGGGATTTTTCCATTGACTTATTTTTCCTGGTTTGTTCCGAATAAGTGTATATATTTTATTATAATATTATATATTAATATTTATTATTGTTATATATTAGTATATATTATCTATCGATATACGGTGTCGTCCTTTATTTGAATAGTTTAAATTCGAGAAATTTTGACAGCTTTATCATGGTAGCTTATAGTTTAGGTCTTAGCACGTCTTAGACAAATAGACAAATTGAACCATGGGGTCTATTTTTGAGTTCACACTAATCATTGACGAATATTTTAGTGCACTAATTGAAAATCGAATTTTTTAATATTATTATTTTTCGATCTAATACTTTTTACACTAATCGGATATCGTTTAATCTTTTATTTTTAAAGTAGTGTTTATTAGCATAATATCTACAAATTATATTAGCCATATAAAATACAACATTATATTGCTTTTATCAATATATATTTTTCGATGATAACAAAAACATAATTCTAATCAAATTAAAACAACAAATTATAATTGTATTAGTTTGTAATTTATTATTTTAATTCAATAATATATCTAATATCTATATAGATTTTGATCAAATATATTAATTAGAAATTATATATTGGACATGGCAATTGTAATATGTTGTAGGTATATAAAAAAATAACTTGAAATCGGTATGAGTATGTAATAATATGTATTAGTATTTCATGTATATTATATATGATTTGTATGTATCTATTGTGTTTATATTTTATTATATACCTAAGACTATAGAAATAAAATTACAAGTTGTATGTTAAGCGAACGGTAGTTTTTCCTATTGACATAATATATATTATGTACCTACTGGACCTTTAGATTTAGAGGGAACAATTGCTACATAAGAGCAACCTACTCTACCAAATATATACCTAGAATTCCATATTTATCTATAAATCTTATTTTAAGCCTGCAAAATAATTATTATTCAAAATGAAAATGGTTAATCGTTCAACTAATAAATCTAATATTTTGAGTTTAACAAACCAACAAATGGATCTTCTGCCTTATGAAATCGTCTTTCATTATGCTGTTGTCCAATACATTCTAAATTATTAATAGCTTATAAGTTGTATATAAATATATAAGATACGCCATTTTTCAATTTATATTTTATTTTAATAAAATACAAAAATCAATAATTATATAATATAGGTAATGAAATACAAACACAATTTAATTTTGAACGTAATTATATTATATATTTTTAATCATTATTAAAATATTTAATGATAACATTGATTTATTAATAAAAATTTAGGATTAGTGTGATACATACCCACTCTAATAAGTTGATCTAAAACTTTGGTGCATTAATAAAAAAGTTTTAGTTTGCCGCATAGTTCAAAAATACGGTTGTCTGGTTTTGCACTAATAGGTAGTTACATTAAAATATAATGTTTTAATGTACTAATATGATTAGTACACTAATATAAAATTCAAAAATAGACCAAAAATAGGCTAAATATTTAGGTATATGTCAGCAATTCGAACTGCACATCATAGGTGTGCACAGACCTTGCTGACAGGGGGGGGGGCAGAATTTTTAGTTTGCTGCCTACCAAGATCTTATTAAATACATAAAATCAACTAACATCTTCTGACATCTATATAATATGTTTCCTAGCAACGTTTATTATTAGACCAAATTTATTTTGCACTTCATTCGAATTTGTAAATAACAGTTGCATTTTCACATAATTGTATATAATTTTAATTATTAGTTAGGTATCAAATGTTAAATTAATATTAGTAATGGAGGTATTTCTTATTTTATGTTACAATAGTTTTAATACAAATTTAATATATATATATATTTAGTATCACATACATTTTCTTATCATTATATAACTTTTATTATTTAATATTTATTAAAAAATTTTTTTCATTCGTCTGAACTAATTCGCAGAGCAGGTGCGGTACCTATACCTATACTATAGGTAGTATTTTTCACAATATTAATTAAATTTTATATACATTCGAAGAAACTTTCATCATAATTCATAGGTATAACGATGTTTAATGTTTAATGGAACTTTCGAACTAATTGACCTTCAGGTGACAATGATTAAATAAAACTCGAGACGATAAGTCTGAGCAACTTCATATATGTACACTGTGCAGAGTAGGTAATAGGTAATGATGCACCTTCTATATTTTATTATACATTTATATTTTACACCCATATTATCATATTTAACGGTAAATGTATTTTAAACCGTCATAGTTTCGTGATATTTTTTTAAAATTTTGATTAAATTTATATTGATGTGTAGTTGTGACGTTGTGTAAAACCCGTTACATTCGAGTTTTTATAATAATCTGAGAAGAGTAAATTCGATCGATTTTTGGATTAGATACATATACTTTGCCAACCTATTCATGGGAAATACTTTAGGGATGAACAACTATTTTCTATAGAAAGCGAACGCCAGTTTCCGTCGTAGGTGGAATATTTTTAAAACTAACAATATTATTTTCAAAAATCTTCGGTTATCGATTTTTACGGATTCTGATACAATACATACACCAAGGTAAACGAATTTGCACGAAAAGTACCTAATTCTATATACTAATGAGGTGTTGTCAAAAGGAAAGTTACATATTTACAAGATGTCGGAATCAAACAGCGGAGTTCGAAATTCGAGCAATGGCGTCATTCATTATTTTTGGGTAGGGCAGTGGCGCACACGTCATTTTTTTTAAGTGTAGCGAAATATAAAAATTACCCCCCCCCATTACAAATTTCTCAGCAAAAAAAAGTCATTCAAAGTAACACTATAGAATGTTTATTGTTTATATTAATTAAAAATACTTAATATACTGAAAATTGAAATAAGAAATAAAATACCAAACCATTAAAATGTAAGACTTTTAGTTAAAGTAGAACACTGAAGTCTAAATTTATCTATAACATATGTATATGATCAATATTAACATCTTGTTCACAAGCTATTCGCACAAGTGATTCTAATCTATCGCTACTCATAGTAAAACGAATTCGGTTTTTGATCATTTTCAGTTTAGAAAATGATCTATCTGTTTCCACACTATACTGTATACACTATACTTCTGTTACTATACATAAAAGTGTATGTGTTACCACTAACCATGGCCATACCACGGTGATATGTATAGACATAGATTGTTCAACTGAGTAATTACAATTATTTCGTATTACAATATAATATAGGTAGGTATTTATATTAGTGATGTTACGAACCCAGATTTTTGAGGTTGAACCGAACCGAACCGAACTTCATAAAAAAAAAAAACAATACAATAATATAAATTACCATTTTTTATTAATTATGTATATTTGCATAAAAATTTATTAAGTAGGTGCCTCTTACATAATTTTAAGTCTAAGTAAAGAAGGATTCCACATTTTTCCATTTCTTTTTATCGTTTTTCGACAAATTAATTTCAAATTTTTTTGCCTAGGTTCGATATTCGAACTGAACTATTTTGTGTTTAGTTCGGTTCGAAAATCGAATAGTTCGTAACATTACTAATTTATATATATATATATATGTATATCTTTATTCATTTTATTTTCTCTCGTATTTTTAACCGCTCCCCCCATGAAAGTGGGTGTAGCGGTCGGTACACTTGAGGATAGGGGTGGGCGCCACTGGGGTCGGGTAATTTATACATTTGCCTATTTGTTTAGTCGTTCAGCTTAATCTATAGCCATCAAATTCTATTTATTAATCGGCAAATGGTAATCATAATATTATATAGGTATATTTAGAATTTACCGACTATAGCTGAATCGGCCAAGACGGTCATATAAACAGTGGTGGATTTGGGGAGGGACGCAGAGGGACGGAGTATTTGTTTTAATTTTTATTTAACATTTTTAAAAATTGTAATTTTTTTTTGGAAAAATCGTGAAATTACGAAAATAAATGTTTCTTGTCCTTATCACATAATAAGTTTTAGATGAAAAACATGGTAGTATAAAATGTTGAATAGTTGATCTTATTAAATCATATTGGTGTATCATATATAGGTAATGAATAATCTTCATTATCCGTGAATGGCTAAAGCCTAAAGGGAT